>PVIU01030297.1:0-16331 GCA_004026605.1 Ondatra zibethicus | reverse complement strand
GCGGTAAAAAACAAGGACATCTTGAAGTTTGCATGCAAATGGATGGAAATAGAAAACGCTATCCTGAGTGAGGTAACCCAAAGAAATTTTTAAAATTGTTTTGCTTTAATATTTTTTATTTTCTTTTGGGTGGCATTGTAGAGATGAGGGAAGGATATGGAGGACTGGGAGGTGAGCAGAATTAGGGTGCATGAGGTGAAATTCCCAAAGAATCAATAAAGAAATTACATTAAATTAAAAAATAAGAGGTAAATAATTAGAAAATATATAAGATGCCATGATCATTTTGCTTTAGATTCCAAATGAGATTCACGACCATGAATTGCTTGCCATCCTCATTGCTTTTTCTCCTCAGGAGGCAGAACACTGAACCATGTGAGGGTTCATGGTTCTTCACATCTTCATTCAAGTTTTCTATGTTTGGTATATATATTCCTTTTAATGTTCTGTGCTTCTATAACAAGTAAGGAAAGCAGTGGATATTACTAAACCTTAAGTATGCAACCATCAAGGCTCTACCTATGAAAAATGAACATCTAACAGAAAATGGAATTTAATGGATATTGCTAGAATTTAGACTAAGCCCCCCCCCCATGAATGTGAAAGGGACTGTGCTTGAAGAATGTGAGTCTGGCATGGACTTCCTAGAGATTCAACCCACTCTAACCTCTGAGTCAGTTTTGTGGAGAGTCTTCACAGTTGGTCAGTCTTCACTGCCTTCTGCCTCTACAGCTGGAGACAAACAATGACTAGGAACACAAAAGTCTCAATAAAGCTCTATTACTTTTTGAAGGCTGGAGTGTTCTCAATGAATAAAACTCAGCTAATAGTTAATAAAATAATTATCATGCTTTTAAGCTTTTGTGACTTAAGTATGGAAAATTTAGATTAAAATTCATTTATAATACTATTCAATTCATTATTTTGCTATTTTAATTATTTTTATGTATGTTTAATGGCTTCCAAATTAAACCATTGGTCTCTGAAATCCAAACATGAAAATCATATTTTCTTGCTAGATAATGAGAGTTCACTTGAAATTTTATATTAGGTAGGATGGGTAAAAGACTTTGACAAGCAACTTATTTTTATGAGAATGAAGATACTATTTCCCAAAGGAGAGAGGCTTTCTATGTCAGATGTGGCATCTTAACTCTCTCTGTCTGGTGATGACATATGTACACACCTGTGATTATCCTTCTCCAAGGTTCATTATTTCTTTCTTAATACTCAGGAGTTATGAACAGAATGGCTCTCTAGCTGTACTTAATGAATGATTTTTCTTGTTTTACCTGTTTCTGTTCCAGTCTTTATAAGGGGAAAAGGTATATTTAGAGAGTAATAGATACGCATGTAGTGATTCTCCATTAGAAAAGAATGACAGTGAAGTACTGGAGTTTGAGAATATTATGTCTATCAGCCAAAGGGCACCACTCAAGTTAATAGAGTCTTCATTTTCTGTAATCACTATTCTATCCTTTGTATATATGCAAAGGACAAAATACCTAAGAAATGAGTTCAAAAAGAAGTTGGCAAAGAAACCAAAGCCAATATTTGACAAGGTTGCTCAGTGCCAAAGAAGTCTGTGTGTGTATGTGTGTGTGTGTGTGTGTTTGTGTGTGGTATGTGTTTGTGTGTGTGTGTGAGCTTGCGTGTGGCTTACTGTGCACATGTTCATATTGGTATGGGTTCGTATGAGTACATACGTAGATGAACCTGAGTGTGTGTGTTTACTTGTGCATCTTTGAATATGATGACAAGGAGTGAACCTCAGGAATTATTTTTTAAGAGTTATGGGAACCATCTGCCTTATTTCTCTTGTTTCTTTTTGCTTTATTTAGCTTTTAGAGACTGGATCTCATGTAGTCCAGGCTAGCTTCAAATTCCCCATGTAGCCAAGGATGGCCGTGAACTCTTTATCCTCCTGCTTCCATCACCCAAGTGCTGGGACTACAGGTCTGTGGCCCCACACCTGCCCTGTGGCTTGTCCTTTATAAGCTTTCATGTCCTCAAACGTGTTCCTTTCAGCCTGAGAGAGTTGGGGCCTTGGTACTGATTCTCGGGATGCAGCAGCCTCCACACAGTTGCGCAGTCTTCTCTGTTCTGAGTGTTATTTTAAAAACCAACACAAAACTGACGTCCTGTGACCCTTCACCCTCTGTGAGCAGTTTGTGTTTTCTCTCTGGAAGACTGAAGGATTTTTTATCTTTATGACTGACTTCAGGAACTGACAACCTGTGAATCATTTGTCCTGCCCGAAGCAAACTAAGACCTTTCAACTGGTAGTCAGGCCTCTTGTTAGCCTGAAGAATTGTTCATTGCCTCTTTTTCTTCCTTCTACAGAACTTGTTTGCAGGTCTTATCTGGAAACTCTCTCCCTGATGATTGGCTTTCATAATGCTGGAAGACGTTGTACGGATCTCTGGGGAGAAAGGACATCAATGGTCTAACTCAGTATCAGACCCTGCATGCTACATTATTAACCTGGTAGGCAAGATGCCTCAAAGAGGAAAGGTACTTGGCACCACTTCTGACAAGCTGAGTTTGGTTCCAGGAACCTACATGCTGAGAGAACCAACTCCTGCAATTGTTGTGACTTGCACCCCTCCAATAAATGCAAATCAAACACAATTAAACGAGGCAGACACAAAGTGAAGGCAGGGCTTCTAACCTTAAGGCACAAGTCAGGAGTTGATGCTTTTCAGCAATAGCAGCTTTTATGAAGCTTCATAATTTCAGAATTGAGGGGACTTGGGGACAGGTGTTCACACTCAGAGCTATCAGATAGCATCAGGGCATCTCAGTTCATGTCAGGTCAGGGCACGATTGGAGCTGAGCCTTTTCTGGATGGGGCTTTCCTTCCAAGCTGTACTCTCCAGGCTCTGCAGATACTGTCCTCTAAAGACTTAACCTTGCTGGGAACTCCTAGGTGCTTTCACCCAGTCTCTGGAGGGCTGCAGTCTCTCTAACTTGCCTCTCTGGCTTCCGAAGTCAAGGAGGAAAGGCCTTGCCCCTTTCATAGGTCTCCAGTGCATCTTTTTTTATTGCTTTATAAATAATACCATTAAAAATTTTCACCTCCTACCGTTCTCCCATTTTCCTTCTGTTCCCCCACTGACCCTCCCCCTCCCTATCCAGTCTTCAGAGAGGGCAGGATACCCTGCCTTTGAAAAGTCCAAGGCCATCCCACCTCCATCCAGGCATAGGAAGGTGTGCATCCAAACAGACTAGGATCCCAAAATGTCAGTACATGCAGTAGAATCAAATCCCAGTGCCATTATCATTGGCTTCTCAGTCAGCCCCCATAGTCAGTCACATTCAGAGAGTCCAGTTTGATCCCATGCTCGTTCAGTCCCAGTCCAGCAGGCATTGATGAGCTCCCATTAGATCAGGCACACTGTCTCAGAGGGTGGACCAACCTTTCGTGGTCCTGAATTCCTTGCTCATCTTCTCCCTCCTTCTGCTCTTCAACTGGACCTTGGGAGCTCAGTCCAGTGCTCCAATGTGGGTCTCTGTCTCTATCTCCATCCTTCACTGGATGAAGGTTCTATGGTGATACTCAAGATATTCATCAGTGTGGCTATGAGACAAGGCAAGTTCAGGCACCCTCTTGTCTACTGCCCAAAACCTATCTAGGGTCATCCCTGTGGACACCTGGGGACCCCTCTAGAGCCAAGTCTCTTGCCAATCCTAAAATGGCTCCTTTAATTAAGATATCTTCTTCCCTGCTCCCATATCTGCCCTTGCTCCATCTCAACCATCCCACTCCCCCAAGCTCTACCCAATCCTCCCCTTCTCCCTTCTCTCTCCCCACCTCCCCTTCCCCCTGCCCTACCCCCATGCTCCCAACTTTTGTCTGGCAATCTTGTCTGCTTCCAATTTGCAGGAGGATCTATATACATTTTTCTTTGGGTTCACCTCATTGTTTAGCTTCTCTAGGGTGGTGAACTATAGGCTCAATGTCCTTTGTTTATGGCTAGAATGCACTAATGAGTGAGTACTTACCATATTCATCTTTATGGGTCTAGGTTATCTCACTCAGGATAGTATTTTCTATTTCCATCTATTTGCACGCAAAATTCAGGATGTCATTATTTTTTACTGCTGAGTAGTACTCGAATGTGTATATATGCCACATTTTCTTTATCCATTCTTCCATTGAGGGGCATCTAGCTTGTTTCAAGGTTCTGGCTATTACAAATAATGCTGCTATGAACATAGTTGAACAAATGCTTTTGTAGTATGATTGGGCATCTCTTGGGTATATTCCCAAGAGTGGTATTGCTGGATCCTGAGGTAGGTTGACTCCCAGTTTCCTGAGAAACTGCCACACTGATGTCCAAAGTGGTTGCACAACTTTGCATTCCCACCAGCAATGGATGAGTGTTCCCCTTACGCCACATCCTCTTCATCATAGGTTATCATTGGTGTTGTTGATTTTAGCCATTCTAACAGGTATAAGATGGTATCTCAAAGTTGTTTTGACTTGCATTTCCCAGATTGCTAAGGAAGTTGAACATGACCTTAAGTATCTTTTGGCCATTTGAGCTTCTTCTGTTGAGAATTCTATGTTCAGCTCAGTACCCCATTTTTTAATTGGGTTATTTAGAATTTTAATGTCTAGTTTCTTGAGTTCTTTATATATTTTGGAGATCAGGCCTTTTTCTGATGCAGAGTTAGTGAAGATCTTCTCCCATTCAGTAGGATGCCTTTTTGTTAATGAAAGTGTCCTTTGCTTTACAGAAGCTTCTCAGTCTCAGGAGGTCCCATTTATTCATTGTTGCTCTTATTGTCTGTGCTACTGGGGTTATACGTAGGAAGTGGTCTCCGGTGCCCATGTGTTGCAGAATACTTCCTACTTTCTCTTCTATTGGGTTCAGTGTGGTCAGATTTATATTGAGGTCTTTAATCCATTTGGACTTGAGTGTTGTGCATGGTGACAGATATGGATCTATTTTCATTCTTCTACAGGTTGATATCCAGTTATGCCAGCACCATTTGTTAAAGATGCTTTCTTTCTTCCATTGTATAATTTTAGCCCCTTTGTCGAAAATCAGGTGATCATAGCTTTGTGGATTAATACCGGGTCTTTGATTTGATTCCACTGTTCAATGTCTCTGATTTTATGCCATTACCAAGCTGTTTTCATTCTGTAGCTCTGTAATAGAGTTTGAAGTCAAGGATGGTAATATCTCCGGAAGTACATTTATTGTATAGGATTGTTTTTGCTATCATGGGTTTTTTTATTTTTCATATAAAGTTCATTATTGTTCTCTCAAGGTCTGTTAAGAATTTCATTGGAATTTTGATGGGGATTGCATTGAATCTATAGATTGCCTTTGGTGGAATTGCCATTTTTACTATATTGATCCTACCAATCCAAGAGCATGTGAGATCCTTCCATTTTCTGGTATCCTCTTCAATTTCTTTCTTCAAATACTTAAAGTTCTTGTCAAATAGATCTTTCACTTCCTTGGTTAGTGTTACCCCAAGATACTTTATGCTATTTGTGGCTATTGTGAAAGGTGATGTTTCTCTGATTTCCCTCTCTGCTTCTTTATCCTTTGTGTATAGGAGTGCTACTGATTTTTTTGAATTGATCTTGTATCCTGCCACATTACTGAAGATATTTATCAGCTGTAGGAGTTCTTTGGTAGAGTTTTTGGGGTCACTTATGTATACTATCATATCATCTGCAAATAATGAAAGTTTGACTTCTTCCTTTCCAATTCGGATCCTCCTGATCTCCTTATGTTGTCTTATTGCTATTGCTAGAACTTCAAGCACTATATTGAAGAGGTATGGAGAGAGTGTTCCTCTCTTGTTCCTGATTTTAGTGGAATGGCTTTAAGATTCTCTCTATTTAATTTAATGTTATTTGTAGACTTGCTGTATATTGCTTTTATTATATTTAGATATGATCCCTGTATCCCTAATGTCTCCAAGACCTTTATCATAAAGGGGTGTTGAATTTTGTCAAATGCTTTTTCAGCATCTAATGAAATGGTCATATGTTTCTTTTCTTTCAGTTTATTTATATGATAGATTACATTGATAGATTTTCATATGTTGATCCAGCCCTACATCTCTGGAATGAAGCCTACTTGATCATAATGGATAATTTTTTGATGTGTTCTTAGATTTGGTTTGCCAGTATTTTATTGAGAATTTTTGCATCGATGTTCATGAGTGAGAATGGTCTGTAATTCCCTTTCTTGGTTGAGTCTCTGTGTTTTTGGTATAAGGGCAACTGTAGCTTCATAAAAAGGGTTTGGCAATGACTGTTCTGTTTCTATTATGTGAAACACATTAAGGTATATAGGTATTAGCTCTTCTTGGATGTTCTGGTAGAATTCTACATTAAAAACATCTGGTCCTGGGCTTTTTTTGGTTGTGATGGTTTTTATGTCAGCTTCTATTTCCTTGCGACTTATTGGTCTATGTACATTGTTCACCTGGTCCTGACTTAATTTTGGTATATGTTACTTATCTTGAAAAATGTCCATTTCTTTTACATTTTCCAATTTTGTGGCATACAGGCTTTTGTAGTAAGACCTAATGATTCTCTGAATTTCCTCAGTGTCTGTTGTTATGTCCCCCTTTTCATGTCTGATCTTGTCAATTTGGGTGTTCTCTCTCTGCCCTTTGATCAGTTTGGGTAGGGGTTTGTCAATCTTGTTGATTTTCTCAAAGAACCAGCTCTGTGTTTCATTGATTATTTGGATTGTTTTCTGTATCTCTATTTTGTTGCTTTCAGCCCTCAGTTTGATTATTTTCAGTCTTCTACTCCTAATGGGTGAGTCTCATTCTTTTATTTTCTAGAGCTTTCAGGTGGGTTGTTAATTTTCTAATGTGAACTTTCTCCGTTTTCTTTATGTGGGCACTAAGTGCTATGAACTTTCCTCTTAGCACTGCTTTCATAGTGTCCCATAGGTTGGGTATGTTGTGTCTTTATTTTCATTAAATTCAAGGAAGACTTTAATTTCTTTCTTTATTTCTTCCTTGACCCAGGTGTGGTTCAGTAGTTGATTGTTCAGTTTCCATGAGTTTGTAGGCTTTCTGGGGGTAGAATTGTTGAATTCTAACTTTATTTCATCGAGATCTGATAAAGCAGAGGTGGTTACCACAATTTTTTTTTGTATCTGTGGATGTTTGCTTTGTTACCAAATATGTGATCAATTTTCGAGAAGGTTCCATGAGATGCTGAGAAAAAGGTATATTCTTTTCTATTTGGGTGGAATGTTCTCTAGATGTCTATTAAGTCCATTTGATTCATTACATCTGTTAGTTCTCTTATTTCTCTGTTAATTTTCTGTCTGGTTGACCTGTCCATTGGTGAGAGAGGAGTGTTGAAATCTCCTACTATTAGTGTGTGGAGTTTGATGTGTGATTTGAGTTCTAGTAATGATTCTTTTACATATGTGCCTCCTTTTATATTAGGGGTGTAGATATTCAGGACTAAGACGTCATCCTGATGAATTGTTCCTGTTATGAGTATAAAGTGTCCTTCTCCATCTCTTCTGATTGATTTTAGTTTAAAATCAATTTTGTTAGATATTTGTATAGCCACACACGCTTGTTTCTTAAGTCCATTTGATTGGCAAACCATTCCCCAACCATTTACTCTGTCTTTGAGGTGGAAATGTGTTTCTTGTAAACTGCAGAATTTTGGATCCTGTTTTCGTATCCATTCTCTTAACCTGTGCCTTTTTATAGGTGAATTGAGTCCATTGTTATTAAGTAATATTAATGACCAGTGGTTGTTAACCTTGGTTATTTTTTTGGTGGTAGTGTTGTGTATCTCCCTTCTTTGAGTTGTGCCGGTGGAGAGTTGTCAGATGTCTGTGTTATTATGGGTGTTGTTGGCTTTCTTGGGTTGTGGTTTTCCTCCTAGTACTTTCTGTAAGTCTGGGTTTATGGCTACATATTGTTTAAATCTGTTTTTGTCATGGAATATCTTGTTTTCTCCATCGATGGTGAAAGAAAGCTTTGCTAGGTATAGTAGTCGGAGTTGCATCCATGGTCTCTTAGTGTCTGCAGCACATCTATCCAAGACCTTCTGGCTTTCCATAGAGAAGTCAGGTGTAATTCTGATAGGCTTACCTTTATATGTTACTTGATCCTTTTCCTTTGCAGCTCTAATACTCTTTCTTTATTCTGTATGTTTTGTGGTTTTGATTATTATATGGAGAAGGAGTTTCTTTCTTTTGATCCAGTCTATTTGGTGTTCTGTATACTTCTTTAGGTTGCTTAAGTTTTCTTCTATAATTTTGTTGAATATATTTTCTGGGCCTTTGAGCTGGAATTCTTCTCCTTCTTCTACCCCTGTTATTCCTAGGTTTGGTCTTTTCATGGTGTTCCAGATTTCCTGGATGTTTCCATTAAGAATTTGTTGGATTTGCTGTTTTCTTTGATCAATGAGTTTATTTCCTCTATAGTATCTTCAGCGTCTTAGATTCTTTCTTCTATGTCTTATATTCTGTTGTTTATACTTGTCTCTGTAGTTCCTGTTCTTTTACCTAGATTTTTCCTATCCAGCCATCCCTCAGTTTGTGTTTTCTTTATTGCCTCCATTTTTGTCTTCAAGTCTTGAACTGTTTCCATTACTTGTTTGATTGCTTTTTCTTGGGTATCTTTGAGGGATTTATTAATTTCTTCTAACTTTTTGTTTGTCTTCTCTTCCATTTCTTTAAGGGAGTTTTTCCACATCCTGTTTAAGGGCCTCTATTATTTTCATAAGGTTACATTTAAAGTCAATTTCTTCTACTTCTTCTGGATTAGGGTGTTCAAGTCTTCCTGTTTTGTGTTCACTGTATTCTGGTGTTGTCATATTGCTTTTCAGGTTGTTGGAGGAATTCTTGTATTGGCGCCTGCCCATCTCTTCCTTCAAAGCGGCCAAGGAGAGTCTTGGCGTCTTGGTCCAATCTTTGCTGTGACTGAATGTGTACTTGGGGGATTTTCTTGGTCTTCCCTATCTTTAGACCCCTCAGCATTGGAGCTGGCTCTCAGATAGCCTCTGCCCTGAAGCAGGCTGTGCTGTTGGATCTAAGTACCCCGCAGATGGAAAGGAGTGCTTGGGGACAAAATGGGATGGGGTAACTAGAGAAAACCAGTAGCCAGGGAGACACCCTGCTGAATGGCCAGAAAAGTTTTGAGAATTGGAGGGGGCCTGTACTCCATTCCTGGGACTGTCCAGCTAGGCGGGCACACACTTACCACTCAGGATAGATCACCTCAGTACAGGAACAGGGCCTCTTGCTGGGCCAAGGACCTCGCAGACAAAAGGGTGGGTTTGGGGGGGGCAGGGTTGTGTGGAACAAAGAAGCCCCTGCAGCAGGATCTGGAGGGTGCCTGTACTCCAATCCCAGGACCATCTGGCTGGGCGGGCACACACTTACTCCTCTCCATTTGCTTTATATTTAGACAGGAGTTCTCATTACACTAGTGATCACTAAGTAGCACAGAGTAGCTGACCTGCAAACTGCAAAGTTCCAATATGTAAAACTTCTGCTATTCCTTCACACCTCTTCCAGCATTGCTAATTTGTTACTCTACATTGATATGTCTACTCATGATATTTAACTTTAGGAGTAGAGTTTGTTTTCTTTTTAATATACCACTTAAAGTACATGAATGAAATTAATCTTGAAAACAGCTGAAGTGGTTTTATTTCTTCTGTTTGCATTTCAGAAGTGCTTACCAGTCACATGAAAGTAAATTTGGAGACAGGAAAAAGCAGTATATTAATTTTGCCTGGGAGAAGCCCAGTTTGAATATTGTAAAGCTAATAGTCAAGCCATGGTCAGAAGCCAAAAATTTTCCTGAAAGTATAGCAAATAATATAATATGTATTTGTACAATTAGTCTTTATGTCAGAGGAACATTCATAAACAATTTTCAAACAGTCTGGATTTATGTTTATCTCAGTTCACAACTGAGAAAACTATGATTTAGAAAAGTAGATTTAAAAATATATATTCTCAAATCTTGGCTGGAACATAGGAATCAAAGTATTTTTCCCTTCCAGCATGTTATATATAATACAGTTAAAAATCTTGCTAAATGCTAACAATATTCATTTTCAATGTAGCTCATGAATGGACAACTTGTGTCATCTTTATACAAAGACTCTGAACTAAAATAAATTTAATTAGAAATATTCAAAAATAACATGGGGCATTTTTTCTGAAACAGTTTTGAAACTAGAAGATTGAGAAAAAAGCACAAAAACCATATGGTTATCTCATAAATGCAGAAAATACCTTTGACAAAATGCAACATTCCTTCATGAAAAATATTCTGTAGAGTTTAGGGATACAAGGAGCATAGGTAAACTTAATAAAGACAATCTAAAGCAGGCTTATAGCCAACATCAAATTAAATGGAAAGAAACTCAAAACAGTTCCCCTGAAATAAGGAACAAGCCAAGGTTGTCTCTTCTCTATGTATCTATTCAACATAGTATATGAAGCTATACCTAGAGTAGTAAGACAACTCAAGATCAAGGGGATACAAATTGGAAATGAAGTCAAAGTGCTGATATTTGCAGATGGTAAGAAAGCCTACACAGGAGACCACAGTAACTTTACCAGGGAACTCTGACACCTGACAAATACCTTCAGTGAAGTGGCTGGATACAATATTAACTTTTAAAAAGTAACACTTTTATATTCAAATACAGTAGAAATCAGGGAAACAACACCCTTCAAAATAGCCACAAAAATCTAAAATAGCTTGGTGTAACTCTAACCAAGAAAAATAAGCACTTGTATGGCAAAAATTTAAAGTTTTGGAAGAAAAATTTGAAGACATCAGAAGATGGAAAGATCTCCCATGCTCATGGATCAATAGAATTATCATACCTAAAATGGACATATTACCAAAAGCAATTATAGATTTATTGCATGTGAATACATAGCTCAATTAAAAACAGTAAAAAAGTTATAGCCCACAAAATAAGAGAGAAGACAAGACCCAGACATGGAATCATGGAATCAAGGTCAAGACCCAGACCAAAGGAAAAAAAAACCACATAGCTATGGACCTCTGTTTTTTTTTATAAAAGCCATAAATATACACTGGAAAAAAGACAATATCTTCAACAAATGGTGCTGTTCTAACTACATGTCTATATGCAGAAGAATGCAAATAGATCCATATCTGATATCCTGTAGAAAACTCCAGTCCAAGTGAATGAAGACAACATAAAATTGGATGCACTATGCGTGCTAGAAGAGAAAGTGAGGAATAGCTTTAAATGCTTCGGCATAGAAGAAAACTTTCTGAAGAAAACTCTGATAATGTAGGCACTAATCACAACAATTAATAAATGGGACCTGATCAAACTGAAATGCTTTCATAAGGAAAAGGACACCACTAATTGAACAAAAATACAGTCTACATAATGAAAAAAATATTTTTACCAACTCCACATCTGATAGAGAACTAATACCCAAAATATATAAAGAACTCAAGAAACTAGATCTCAAAGAACTAAATAATCCAATTCAGGTACAGATCTAAACAGAGAGTTCTCAATAAAGGAATCTCAAATGACTGAGAAACACTTAAATATATTCAACATCTTAGTCATCAGTAAAATATAAATCAAATCTACTTTTGAGATTCTGAGTTATACCTGTTAGAATGACTAAGAGCAATCATACAGTGATAGCTCATGCTAGTGAGGATGTAGAGCAAGGGGACACTCCTCCATTGTTTGTGGAAGTGCAAACTTGTACAACTACTTTGGAAATCCACATAGAAATTTCTAAAAAAAGCATTGTTAATCAATATGCCTTAAGACCTAGTTATATCATTCTTTGGCATATACCCAACAGATGCTCAGTTCTACCACAAGGGCACTCACTCAAGAATGTCTTTTGCTTCTTTTTTCATAATAGCCAGCAATTAGAAAATACCCTAGAAGTCCTCCAACTGAGAATAGATAAAGAAAATGTGGTACATTTATACAATGGAATTTTATTCAACTATTTATAAAACTGACATCATGAAATTTGCAGGCAAATGGTTGGAAGTAGAAAAACTCATACTGAGTAAAATAACTCAAACCTTCAAAGAAAAACATGGTATGTGCTCATTTATAATTGAATATTATTTGCTAAATAAATGATAATCAAACTATAACCCACAGACCCAGAGAGGTTAGATAAACATGAGGGCTCTAGGGGAGAAGTGCTAATTTCCTGAGAAAGGGAAATAGAATAGATTCTGTGAATAGATTGGGGGTAGGTGGAGATGGGAGCTGTGGAAATCAGGTGGGGGTAGGTTGAAGGGAATGAGTGCTGGGAGAGAAGGCTAGAATTTCGTGGCACTTGGGGAACATTGAAGAAATATACTGCAGTAGAAACTTTTGTAATCCATGAGGGTAATCCTAGTGAGAACTCATAGTAATAGGGGCTATGGAGTCTGAACTGGTATGGCTCCTCGTTACCAAACAAAGCACGCAGTTACTGGACTGGGTTGGTTTTGATTGAACTTTTTGTCAGAGGGTGTCCTGTGGAGATTCCTAAACAACCCAGGCTTATGTTAAGACAGAGGGCTCCTCTATACAAATAGGCAGTGGGACCCCATTACCAAAGACAACATCTAAATAGCTCATTGACGTGAAGAGGGTGAGCTTGTACCTGCATGAAGCCGTTTTCCTTATTTTCTAGTTCTCTCTGGTGACGGAAGGTATTTTGCAAGCTACTGACAGAGAAATATGGACATGAACAGAGCCACACAACCTTTGACATACAATCTGCCCTATCTTCAAAATACGCTGGGGCAATGGAGGCTCATAACTTGTGAGAATGGCCAAGAATGTCTGCTGTAACTAGATTCCTACTTCATGAGGGAGACTCACCATGCCCTTCACTGTTAGTATGTTGAGGAACTAGAGACTGTATAGCCTGGTAACCTAGGGTAGATCCAAATAGTACTGGTCTAAAAAAAATCAGATACATGATTTGTAATAATAATTTGTGGTGTAGGAGGTTCTTCTTTGTCTTGCTTTCATTGGTGAATACAGAAAACTGCCTTGACATTTTGATAGGACAGGACTTAGATAGGCAAAAAAAGAGAGAGAGAGAGAGAGAACAAAATACTAAAAAAAGACAAAAAGACAGAGGGAGACGCCACCATAAAATCACCAGAGTCAGACATGCTGAATCTTTCCTGGTAAGCCACGATCTCGTGATAAACACAGATTAATAAAATGGGTTAGATCAAGATGTGATAGTTGGCTAAAAAGAGACTAGATATAATGGGCCAGACAGTGTTTTAAATAAATACAATTTCTGTGTAATTATTTCCAAAGTTAAGCTAGCTGGATGGGACAAAACAAGGGACCCTGCGCCACATGGATGGGAGCCAGGCAGGATGGGACTGCGGCCTGCCCGCTCCTCTCATCACTACAAATTTGCTATACTCATAGATTAGTGCCTTGTCTAGTCTTCATCAGGGAGTCTTCTAGCATCAGATGGAAAAGGATGTAGAGACTCACAGGCAGACATTATGCAGAGAGTCATCCATTTGGTCCATTCCCTGGAGTTCTGGGAATCCCAAAGAAAAGCGGGACAAAATCTTGTAGGAATCAAAGGAGATGGAGGACATCGGGAGAACATTACCCACTAAATCAATAAAGTAGGATTCCTAGATGCTCACAGACTGGAGTGGAAAGCATGAGGCCTGCAGTTTTCTGCGTGAGATCCTCTGAGTGTATGTACTAGGTATTGTTTGGTGTTTTGTGGACCTTCTAACTGTGGGAGGGGGTGTGCCTTTAACTCTTATTGTCTGATCTTGGGACTCTTTTCCTCCTGTTGGGTTGCTTTGTTCAACCTCAGTGTGAGGGCTTTTGCAGGCCTTTTTGCTCTTTGTTGTGCTTGGTTGAAGTAGGAATCTAGTTACAGCAGACATTCTTGGCCATTCTCACAAGTTATGAGCCTCCATTGCCCCAGCGTATTTTGAAGATAGGGCAGATTGTATGTCAAAGGAGGAGGGGGAGTGGACCTAGGGGAGATTTGTGTGTGGGAGTTGAGAGCAGTAGAGGGAGGGGAGAATGTGGGCAGGATATATTGTATGAGCAAAGATTCTATTTCCAATAAAATAAAATTTGCAGACTGAATAAATACTTTTAAATCATCATATAGTACTGGCGAAATTCCCATGGAGTTGACAGATAAAAATACCTTTTTTTACTACTAAGAAAATAATTATCAGATATTAGTCCTTCACAGAGGAATTTAATATTTTCTTTCTTCTTTTCTTTCCCATTCACAACAGGGTGCAAAGATATTAAATATCTCGGAACAATTTAAATAAGACTATCAGAAGAAAGTACCTCAAAGAGCAGTGAGTTGTGAAATCTGAAAATGATCAGATGAAGCAAAATAAATAGAAAATTTGGGTAAAATCAAAAACAAAAACAACCCAGAGTTTTTGAATTACCTCCTTAGTTTTCCTATGCATGGTGGCTTTCAACCCTAACATCAGTATTCTCATTCTTCCTAGGTTACCAATGTTTCAAAGGAGGTTTTACTTTATATGTAAGCATCTACAGACATGCATAAGTGCGGGCAACCAGTTTAGCTCCAGGTACACATTTGTACTCATGCAACACATTCACCAATATTATTAATACACATGAGGAGGGCTGGAGGCATGGCAAGGAAGGGCAACAGGATAAATTATCTGTGAAAATGTTCTTCACAAAACAATCTTTATTTATCAGCAGAATTATACAAAATAGGATTTGTTAGGTAATTTCCATAGGTGCATATAATGAATTCACTGCTCTTTCCCTGTTCCCCATCCTTTTTAGTCCTTCTTTTACTTTCTTGTTCTTTTTAGTTTGTTGCTAAACTTCACATGAAAAAAATGTGACATACTATATTTCTTTTAAATAAATCAGATAACTTTATCAGTGGAGGCAATTTTAATTATTTAATACTGTATATTAAATGACAATATTCCTTGAATAAAATCAAGGGGTTACCAAATTAGATGCAGAAAATGTTGTCAGGTGTTTTATTAAACTTTACTTTTCATAAGTGACATACAAGAAGATAAATTTACTCTATTTTTCCTTAGAATTTTAAGTATGTTAATTCTCTATAGACATCCTACTGCATGTTGTAACTCATGACTTCTGCTATAATAGAATTTGTGATCTTATATCTTAGATCGAGTGCAGCTTATATGGTGTAATTATTTAAGCCACCAGTTGTATTTAAGCATGTTATATTTTATATTGTTGTCGTCAATGCTTAGTTGACAAACTGTTTCACATGGTATTCTAATTCAGAGAGAAAAACAACATTATGCAGACCATTGACTTTAATGGAGAGTGCTTTAGATAGAACTCAAGGTCTTACATATGCTTAGTACATGTTCTTTCACAGAACCACTAACAGTTATCCAGTTATCATTGATGTATTTTAAAGCCAAATTACATGTGAAAATCCAGATTATTTTCCACTTGAAAATATCTGGGGTATCATATAGCCTGTCTTCTTCATTTCAATTTTAAAATCTGCATTCTTTATTCATTCTTTCCAATTACTTAATGACATATAATATATTGTTGTCCTGAACATTTTAAAAAGGAATGAAAGATTGTGCCTTTTCTGCTACTTTTTCTATAGACATTTTATTTCTTCATTCATGACCTCAATTTTATTTATATTTGGAGATATGCTGTTCCTTTGGATGTCATTTACATATTCATGCACTCAAAAGTACAACCTAAATTTTTTTGGCATTTTCAAATATGATAATTTTTTCTTTCTTACAATTGTGAATGAAGCAAATAGAGACTGAATACTCTTTGGTTCTCTGTTATGGGACCCAGGGCAATGATCACAATCTAATAGATAAATATATCTGAATTTATAATTTGATTGAAACTTTAAAAAAAAAGTAGACTCATTTTTGTAATCAAAGCACTAGTATTACAATATCAATATCCAGTTGTTATAAGACCATTTGAATATCATTCTGAGCAAGAAGATTTCTTCTTCTTCTCCAGTGCTATATCTACAACAGATAACATATCCTTTGCTCACCATTCTACTATTCAATACCAAAACTTGGCTTAGTGTTCAAGTAGGAAAACTAACTGAACAGATGGAAACCTGATTGGGCCATACATGAGTAAGAATACAAATAGATATTATGAGAACTAATGATTTATTAAATAGTTATAGCAGACTCCTCTCTGCTCCATCCTCTTTTCTAGGCTCCTCTCTGTTCCATCTTCTTTTCTCAACTGCATTTCTGGGAAGATGATACAGCTTCAACATTTGGCATGTTCTCCTCTGCTTCATTAT
>PVIU01030296.1:0-16289 GCA_004026605.1 Ondatra zibethicus | reverse complement strand
CCTGCTAACACTATGGGGAGCCTCTTTCCCTGCTAACACTGTGGGGGGCCCTCTTTCCCTGCTAACACTGTGGGGGGCCTCTTTCCCTGCTAACACTGTGGGGGGCCCTCTCTCCCTGCTAACACTATGGGGAGGGCCTCTTTCCCTGCTCCTCCTCCACCAGCTCCTAACATTTCTTTCATATGATCATGTTGTAATTAAAAAAAATAAAGCAGCTCCTGAGAAAAAGACGACTTGCAACAGAGCTCAGGTGGAGAGGATTTTTACTGGGGGAAAGTGAATGGGAAAAGGGAGAGAGGGAGACCAGCCTCTGGAGACAGGAGTGGGAGAAGAGAAGAGAGAGGCAAAGAGACAGAGACAGAAAGACAGGGAGGGAAAGGAGGAGACGGGAGGGCAGGCCCACCATTTAAAAGGGAACACAGTGAACATGCACAGGGGTGCTCTTAGTGACCTCGGCTGAGGATGCATCCTGTCGGGACCCCAAGGGCAGCCAGTACAGATCCTGAATACTAAGACAAGTTTCTCCTTCTGGATTTTTAAAAATGTGCCTCTTATCATGTACCAATACCTGAAGCATGAGACCCCATCTCAAAACAACAGCAACAACAATAGAAACAAAATAAAAAAGTTTTTTCTTTGGTCTCCTTGTTATTTCTTTGGTTATTTACAAGTAGAATGCAGCCTTTCATTTTTTTTAGTAGTTGTTGTATTTTCAAACCATTTAGTCCAGTTTATTACTATAAAGAATATGACAGTATTAACAATCTATCTGACAATTTCCCCCATCTCTTTTCACCTACCAGACAAAAGGGTCGCAGCCCTTCTATACAGGTAATTGGTGCTTTTTATACTTGAAGGGATTAATTCTGATGTGTTAAACTGTATAATCATAAGAATAATTACTTACAATTTTTGACATGAATTTAAATTTTAAAGGTTTCATTGCTCATAATTTATATCCTAGATCATTTCCTTTAACTCAAGGCCCCTTTATGATTAACTTTTTAGTTGGCTACATAGCTCTAAGTCTCTCAGTGGCTGAACATCAGAGCAGGTCTCAGGGCCGAGCACAGGAAGGTCCTGTTTCTGGCTTGGCGACTGCCTGCCTCATGTTTTAGAAGCATCTAGAATAAGGAGGGTGCCAAGGCTTGGACAGAACTCAACTCTGTTGAGGCAAAGAGATTGCCTCAAATAACCAAATAGACCCCAAACCAGCCATGCCTCCAGACAGACACACTGTTCTCCCCTGGGCTCTGAGTCACCCCGAAGACTCCCTCCAGGTGTGCAGTCAGGATCTAGCCTAGGAGACTGTTAACCCACCAGGAAAGCAAAGGGACTAACAGAAAGCAGCAATGCAGTCTGAGAGCTTCTGTTTATAGTTCAGAGTCATGTGGCAACAGACAGAAAAGCTAAGCACGAGCATTTCTCCGCGCCTTGATTAGACAGAAGAATGCGGTCCCAGTCACAACCCCCGCCCCGGGCATCTTTACAGGTGCGTGAAAGTCTGGGGAGGAGAAGGAAATAGACTTGGACAAGTTCTTAGCATTTGCCCAACAACATCACACAGGAGACGAGGGCTTTTGAGTGTTCCTTTCTAAATGCCCTAACATGACATGTTCCAAAATGTGGAACACATAAAAAGCGTCCAGTAAAAAGTCTCCCCATTAATTCTATCCTATGTTTATTGTGTGTGTATGTGTGCGCGCGCGTGCATGTGAGCGTGCTACAGCATGCATGTGGACAACCTTTAGGCGTCAGTTCTTTCCTTCCACCATACAGGGGTGTGTGTGAGAGAGAGAGAGAGAGTGCATGCACTCACGCATGTTCTACAACATTCACCGAGCCTAAGTCCTATGCAGGTTCCCTAGCTGTCAGTCCAGAGTCAGTGAGCTCCCAGTAGCTCAGGTCCGCTGTTTCTGTGGGCATCCCCATCATGATCTTGACCCCTTTGCTCATATTATCACTCCTTCCTCTCTTTGACTGGACTTTGGGAGCTCAGCCCAGTGCTTAGCTGTGGATCTCTGTGTCTGTTTCCATCAGTTACTGGATGAAGTCTCTGATGACAATTAGGTTAGTCACCAATCTGATTACAGGGGAAGGCCAGTTCAGGCTCCCTCTCCACTATGGCTAGGATCTTAGCTGGGGTCATCCTTGTGGATTCCTGGGAATTTTCACAGTGGCCAGGTTTCTCCCTAACCCCAACAAGGATCCATTTATCAAGATATCTCTTTCCTTGCTCTCCCTCTCTGTCCCTCCCCTACTCGACCACCTGTTTTCTCCCCCTTCACTTTCCCCCTCCCCTTTCCCCCAGGCTCCCAATTTACTCAGGAAATCTCATCTACTTCCCCTTCCCAGAGGGATCCGTGCATATCTTGCCTTTTCAACCACGGCCTCTGGGGACTGAACTCAGGTCCCCATCCTTGCTCATCAGGGACTTTCCTCCCATACCCTGCTGCTCCAAAGCAAACTTCATGATACTTTCAAGATCCTGCCTTTAATTTCCGATGTTTCTGGTCCTGTGGTGCTGTGCGGAGCACAGAGAGCAATGGGATGGGCTTAGCTTTGTGCCTAAACTGTCACGGTCCCCCGCGCCACACGGATACTGGAAGGAATACACTATGGACACACCGCTTCTGCACCTAGGATCTATGGAAACCATCCAGGTCTGAAGTCCGTTAAGTACATCCCATCCACGTGCAAGCAACCCAGCAGAGGCAGGCAGCGGCTGAGCGCTCCCCCTGGGGCTTACAATCTAGTGAGAATTGACCTGAAAGAGCTCCAGGGGACCTTGTTTTATTGCTAATAAAAGAAATCCCATCCAGTCCTACACTGCCTGGATACTGGAAAACCTTTAGATGACAAAGAATTGCAGAAAACTCATCATGTGGTAATTCCAGGGGATGGTGCAGGTCTTACGGGCAGGGATCTACACCATGAGGCACACAGCAGAGGAGGGAGCAGTCAACAAACCTTGAACATCTGGCAAAAGTGCTCCCACACACAGTGATGCACGGCCTGGCCTGGGTCAGCAGAGCTGTCCCAAAGCGAGAACGCTTTCATCAGCATCACCCCTGAGGACAGCTGTGTCAAACAGCAGTGAGGTGTCTCCTATTTGCTTTTCCCATTGAAAGAGACCATGGTCAAACTTTATTGCAGTTAAACTGAAGGGCAGGGCTTAAGAAAAACACAAGACCAGGTGCCCAGGAGGCAGCTGTAAAATGCCTGCCACACAAACATGAATACCAGGATTCAAACAGTCACCAACCACATAAAAGAGCCCAGCGTGGCAGCGTATGGCTGTGATCCCAGGAGTGGGGAGGCAGAGACAGGTGGGTTCCTGGGACTAGGGGCCAGTCAGTCCAATCCAACCACAAAGCTCTAGATAGGAAAAATCCTATCTCAAAAACATGAGGTGGACAGGCTGGGGAGAGATAGCTCAGAGAAGGAGTGTTTGCTGGGTAAACGAGGACCCAATTCCGATCCCCAGAGCCCACATAAGTGCTGTGTGGGTGTGGAAATCCGCCTGTGACTCCAGCCTGGGAAAGTGGAGAGGGGAGCCCCAGAGCAAGCCAAATATTTTCAGTAAAACTAAGGGTTTGGGTAGGGCTGTTCCGTAATAGTTCTATTGCAGTACTCAAGACTCGTGTTTCTTGGAAGGTGAGTGGGGTCCTTCCTGCCGCCTGTCCCTTCCACACAATCAGAAGGAAGGAAATTCTGGTGGCAAGGCCCTCTTTGTTATTCTGCCCCACGCTTAACACTCATTTCCCATTCTGAACACACAGAGAGGCGCTGAGTCCAGAGGCCGCTAACCCTATTATGGCTTCCATGGGACTCAGCACTATCTGTTTGCTTAATCAATAATAAACAGAGCTCGCCGGGCAAACAGCATTGCCATAAAGAACTCAGCCCAGGGTGTGTTCGCCTGGACTCTGTCCATGTAGCTCTGTACATGCCAGTTTCAGAAGGACCAAATTTGCTTCCTTGAGTGCCAATGCCAGCGGGCAGCTGCCAGAACCCTCTGCAAACCAACTGGGTAGGGCCACCGTAATCCTGAAAGGGTTAGAGCACACATTTTAAGTCGGTTATTCTAATTTAGGAATGAATCTTAAACAGAAAATACTGACAAGAATGACTATGATCTCATA
The DNA here is from genome assembly GCA_004026605.1 of Ondatra zibethicus. Classification (NCBI taxonomy): domain Eukaryota; kingdom Metazoa; phylum Chordata; class Mammalia; order Rodentia; family Cricetidae; genus Ondatra; species Ondatra zibethicus. Next base: position 12,144 of record PVIU01030296.1, on the reverse strand, counting down.
GTATATGAGGGCTGCAGAATTGTATCATAAACATCAAACACCCAGAAAGGAATGGCCAAATTAAGATACATATTTTAGCCCGTGGTGGAATGCGCTGTGTGGTAAGACATGATGGTATAACTCAGTACAATATAATACCACCACAGCTAACAAAACAGGTTCTGCTCGATGCTAAGTAAAGGGAAATGTATAAAACACCCGCAAGGGGCAGAGTGCTGAGAACTCCGTTCCCCTGGAGATCTCATGGCTGTGGCACACATGAACTCATAGCAACTGTTCTTACCTGTACGAAAACCTACGTGAGATCAAACCTGTTAAAAATTCCCTTACAGGAGCTGGAGAGATGACTCAGTGATTAGGAGCACTTGCTGTCCACGCAGGGGACTCAGCTTTGGTTCCTAACCCACACATGGCAACTAATACCTGTGACTCCAATTCCAAGGTGTACAGTTGCCCTTTTCTGGTCTCCCTGGGCACCAGACATGCACTTGGTGCACATTCATACATGTAACACACACAAGCAAAACACTGATACACATGAAAAAAAAAAAACAAATACATCTTTTAACAACTTCCATCATGGAGTAGGAATAAGATCCCCAAGCTGGGGAGCTACTGGCAGTTGGCGGCTGCCAAGGGACAGGGAGACAGTTTTCTTTTAGGGGTAGCCCGTGGAAGATTGCCCATGCCCTAACGGATGACCTACAGCTGTATGCATGTGGGCAAAACTGATCAGACATAACGGGTTAAATAATATAGACATATAAAATGTATACTTTAGCATACATTTTGGTGAAAACACATCCATCAATCTACTATTTTAAAGGATTGTTTTCACATGTGGGGGGTTGTACACATGAGCACAGGGATGTCAGAGGCCAAAGAGGGCATCAGATCCTCTGAAGCTGTGGTTACAAGGGGTTGCGAACAAGGGGGGCTTAGAACCGAATTCAGGCTCTCTGCGAGAGCAGCAGGCATTCTTAACTGTGGGGCCCCCTCTCCAGCCCCCACCTACTATTTTTGTTAAATAGGAAGGATGACTTCATTATATATCTATTATTAAATAGGTTCATGACTTCATTATATATCTATTATTAAAGGTAAATAATAGGGCCAGGGAGGTGGCTCTGTCAGCAAAGTGCTTGCCTTGCAAGCCCACGGGCCTGAGTTTGAACACCAGAAGCGACATGTTTAACAAGCTGAATGTGGTGCCTGTAATCCCAGCACTGGAGGGGGGGGGCAGAGATGGGCAGACCTCTGGAATTTGCTGGCCAGTCAGTCCAGCCTACTTGGTGAATTTCAGGCCAGCAAGAGACCCTGCCTCAGGAAAACAAGGTGGACAGTGCCTGGGGGACGACAGCTGAGGCTGGCCTCTGACCTCCACACGCATGCGAGTCCACCACGCACACCTGCAGGAGACCCGTGTATATGCACAAAAAGTACACACTGTACCATTTCTTTAGTACCCTACTCACCCTGCAGAGGGGAGGGGTTGGTGAAATGAGCACCAAGTGATGAAAAACACACACAGTTGTGCAGATACACACTTACACTTTGTGCCCACACACACTACGTGCACCCAGAGGTTACACACACCTCAGTCCGACTTCTAGCACAGCTCCTGGCTGCTCTGCTTTACCTTATGCTACTAGTGACCGCTAATCACAACAGCACAATCTTTTGAAAACAACAGAACCCAGAGCTTCAGAAAAAATTACAATTCCATTATCTTCTGAAATACAGGCAGCAAAAACATGAAAGGAAAAAAAACCTATCTTTTTAGAAATTAAAACTTAAATTCTTTTCTGTATAAGCATGTGTGTTTATGTGTGTGAAGGCCAGAGGTGACATTAGATATCTTCCTCCAATGCTCTCAACTTTATTATGGTTTTAGGGACAGGGTTGCCAATATTCTGTAAATATCAGAGACTACAAACGCCCCACCAGCCTTGCCACCTACGACAGCTACCAGCAGCCTCTCTTTGGCTGTCCAGTGGACACGGGCAGGGATGTGTGCTATATGAATGCACTTCCAGTGGTCGTATTTGTTATATTCTGCCTTGTATCATTCTAAATACGTATTGTGTTTTAATTAGGTATTTGTGTGTGTGTGTGTCTGTGTAGGTATGTGTACATGAGTGCAAGGTCCCCACAGAGGCCAGAGGACGGTGTCAGCTCCCCTGGAGCAAGCTTTGGTGAGTTAGAGACAGGTTAGCTCAGGGTGGGTGCTGGAACTGAACCTGGGTCCCCTGGAAGGGCAGTACTTGCCCTTAATCACTGAGTCCTCCCTTTGACCTCATGCTTTACCCATGGTCTGGTTTCCCACATAGCTGCCCAAGGCTAAAATGCATCCCTCCCAAAGGCCACAGAGAGAAGCAGCTCAGACTAGCACATTGCCCCTCTGGCCGCCTGCCTGATGGAAGGTTCTGCCGTAGGCTGGCAGGGTTAATACTGTCCTTGGACGGGGCTGTTTGGCCTCTTCACCAGACACTGGATGAGAAACACAAGAGGATCCTGAGGTTCATTAGGAAACTATTCAGTGGAATTAAAAAATTTAAATCTGAATTCAAAATGAGAGTTAGGGGCAGCACGGAGTTTTCTAGCATCCAAAAATGACATTTTCCAAGTGACATTTAGGGCCGAGTAAAGTGACCGCTGTGCGGTATGAGAACCTGTGTCTAGAGTTCCAGCGTGCACTTTAGAATCAGGCGACAGTGTGCAACTATAGTCTTAGTCCTGGGGAGGTGGAAACAAGTGCATCCTTGAGGGTTGCTGGCCAACCTCAGCTTAACCCAGGTGCTGAGTGCCAAGTTCAGTGAAAGATTGTGTCTCAAGGATAAGGAGGAGATCTATAGAAAAAGCCCCCAACAGTGACCTCTGACCTCCACACACAGATGCATATGTACCCGCATGCACACGTGCAAACATATGAACACACACAAATGAACATGATGGCTGATATCTGGGATGGTATTCAAATTCCTGACAGGAAAGCTCACAGAAGTGGGATGGAGTATCAGTGACAGGACACTGGCTGGGGCCAGCCAGTGCGGTCAGCGCCCAGGAAGGGAGGCACCTCCTATGGCCACAGCTCAGATGCACAGGGCTCTACAGCCTACCTTGAGGACTGCACGATGGTTCTTCACTTGTAAGATGGGGGTACTTAGCAACTCCCCACGCCTCAGCACCCTCATCCACTACACAAGCAGCTGCTGACCCCTGGAAGAGCTAACGCAAACTAGCATGTTTTGGTGAGGGCATGAAGAACTGGCAGTCTCTCTCATACAGGGCCAAGGATAGAAGAGGACAATCCGGCAGCATCTGCTCTAACCCATCCAGGCGTGCTGGGACCAGCAAGTCCAGCTTGGTCCTGTACACAGCCAAAATCTATCAGCAAGGCCACCAGTAGACAGCAGAAGAAACTGCAGCAAATTGGAAGTAGACACTTCCCTAATTTTCCTAAACAGCAAAATGGGTCAGATATACATTAAATACCACAGGCAATGGATGGTCCACGCCACACGCATGTGTGCAGCATGTTGCCCAAGCTCAGAAACAAGAAATGGATTCCAAGACTAGAGAGAAGGCTCAGCAGTTAAGGGCACTTGATTGGAGCTCAGTTCCCATCACCCACATCAGGTGGCTCACAACCCCCTCTAACTCCAGCTGGGGGGGGTGTGGGGGTCTGACGCCCTCTTCTGGCCTCTGAAGGCACTGCACTCATGCATGTACCCACACAGATCCAAAGACATACACGTAATTAAAAATGAAAATAAATTATTTTTAAAAATAAGAAAGAGAAAGAAACCAGATTCCAAAGAGGGTCCACTGTGTGATTCCATTTACAGGATCGGAAACAGGTAAAGTGCACTTGTTCCCGGAAGTCAGGAGTGGCAGAATCCTTGGAGGGAGAGGGGACTAAAGAGGAGCAGGAGGTCCTTTGGGGCTTTGGCCATTTTCTTCCCCAAGCTTGGGTGCTGGTGACACAGGTGTGGCTGTCTCTGCTTCGTGGGTGGCACCAGCTTTCTGCTTCCTCCTGGCAGGCCTCTCTTTTCTCTCTCTCTCTCCTTCAGAGCTCTACCTGAGACTTAATTACCTTTAGCAATAAAGTCACCTTTCCCCCACAAAGCACAAATATCCATCCTGTGACGTAAAATGAAGCTCCCCCTCCCCCACTGAATTCGGAGTCCTGAAAAGCCCTACTACTGCTACCCAACAAAATTAGCTGCTGGAATAGTTAAGGTTAATGGTGGTCATTATTTAACAGCCTGCCTATCAGTAATTACTTTCTTTTTTTCCTTCCTTCCTTTCTCCCTTCCTCCCCTATTTACTTCTGCTATTGGGGGTTTGTACCCTGGGCTGCAAGCATGCTAAGCAAATTCACCCACTCCGAGCTACATCAGTTTCCTCTCCCACCCCTTTACTTATGCATTGACTTTTGTCATTTGGAGACAGCGTCCTGCTAAGTTACTTGGGCTGGCTTTGAAATGTGTAGCCCAGAGAGGCTCCTCCTGCCTCAGCTCCCAGGTAGCTGGGGTGACAGGCCCGTGTCACCAGGCTGGGCTCGTGTTTTCTTATTACTCTGGCTATCTCGGGGCCTCCAGCTGTCCTGGAGTTTTCCTGATTCCGTGAACTCTCTTCTTACATCGGCTCATACTTAAAGGGCAAACACAAAGAAAGGCCACATTGTATGGTCACTGGACCAATTCCAGTTTTGCTGATGACAGGCCTCAAATGTACAAGCACCATGTGACCCTGGTCACAGAGACAGCCCCAGCCACAGGGTACAGGCTAGCACTCTGTCTGACCCCTGACCAGATGGACCCAGCTTGGAGAGTCTAGAGAATCCTGGCCTAGAGAGGACATCTTGGGGTTGTTTACACCTGTCCCTTGTCAAAGCAGTAGGGAGGGTTGACACACAGGGATGGGGTAGGGTGGACATAAAACACACGACAGAACACACAGTGTCTTGTCGAAGACAAAGAACAGAGACCCCCGACTTACAAGAAAATGAGATGATTTCTCCATGAGAAATACCGGCCTGTGGGAGCAGCACCTTGCTGTTGTCCAGGACACAAGCCATTTGACCCCATGTGTTCTTGAGTCACCTTGGTCTCAAGAAGCAGCAGTCGGCAGCCGGACTCACAGCCTGCCTCTGAAGAGCCCCAAGTGTAAAATAAATCATCCATCCAGTGCACCAGAGTACATCGTGGTCCATCGTGGTCTGCCGCACCAAGCAAAGACCAGACCAAAAAGAGTGGGAACAAAGACAGGACCAGTCTCCAATGACCTTCTGGCACACTTTTAAGTGTCCCTTAAGCCAAACTGCCTGTTCTGTTCTTGATGGCCAAAGCCAAAAACGAAAAAAAGAAAAAAGAAAAGAAAGAAAGAAGAAAAGAAAGGGAGAAAGAAGAGAAGAGAAAAGAAAAAAAGCAACGTGGCTTTGACAGAACAAACTTCAAGGTTCTCTTCTACAAGGTTTTCTCTACATACTCTGAGTGAGGCACGAGAGTCACACTGGCATCTCTGACCACTCTTGTTCTGTCGTGGAAAAGAGAGTCCCTTACTGACAGGAAGGCAGGAAACATGTCAAGTCACATCACTCAAAGGTCCTTCCCACCCTAACATCCAAGACTCAGTGACCGTAAGCACTAAGGAGTTAGCATGGTTGGAGGTTGGAACTCAAGGGCAGACAGGTCTGTGCTTAGCTGCCATGAAGAGCCAAGCTGGGTGACTTCAGGTCCATGACATCTCTGCATCCAATCTTTGTGGTATGGGCATAGTGATGCCCACCTCATTGCATCCAGTGAATGCCGAGCTCAGCCTGATCACAAAAGCAGGTGGCTTCAGGGCTGACACATTGACGTGGCTCAGTTATTTCACTTTAGTAGAAAAATCAAATAGAAATCACCAGGGTTCTGGGAGGGGGGGGACTAGAACCTGAGAAGAACCCCCGGGGAAGAAGAAAGGGAGGCTGTGATGCACTATGCCACCTGCTGGTCCTGTCTTCAGGAGTCTCAGCTCACTGCACCTGGTTGTCCACAGTGTAGGCCAGTATGAACACACCCAGCAGGGACCATCCATCAGGAGCTGGCAGCCCTCCTTACTGCCTCCTGCTGGAGCCATCGGGTAACAAGCACACACTTAGGCCATGGGTTCAGTCTACAGGAGTCCCCCTCCCATCTCCATCTATTGTCTCCCCATCTCTTCTGCAACCACATGAATTCCACTGCTTTACCTCCCCGACCTCACCCCACCCCATCCCATTCCACCCATTAGCCTGTACCAGTCACCTGCCCCAGACACCAACCTTTCAGGAACAGAAAGAAATCTGAATTCCCAGGAATGGGGGCGGGGAGGAATCCTATAATCCTTGCTTCTTCCTTCTTTCCCTTTCCATCTCTGCCTTCCTTCCTTCAGCGGGTTCTTTAGCCCAGGGTAGACCTTGAACTCCTTGCCCCCCTGCCTCGACTTACCGAACATTGATATCGCAGGTCTGTCCCCCTACAGTTCATTTATACAATGCTGAGGATCAAACCCAGGACTCCGAGCACGCAAGGCAAACACTCTACCAACTAAGCTTCGTCTCCAGCTCCCCTAACCAACCCCATCCTCTCCATTATTCCAGCTGAAAATGCATTTAAGCAAAGGAAGCACCGGGCTCTGAGGATGGAGAAGACCTTTGATCCCTGGAAGATGGTGACTGATAAACACTTTCTGGCAATGGGGTGGTGCTGTATTTGAACCTTTTTGCAGAGTTAATCAAAACTACAGACTTGGGTGCTTTAAGGACTTGGTTTCCCTAAATGTTTTGTGTCTCAGAACATCGGTCATGAGATTTGCATGGAGCATAGCTTGTCTATAAACTTCTAATATTGATTCCATTCACACCCAACAGCCATTAGCAGCTGAGGCAGACACACGTTTTTAGCTCTGACAACAGACACCACTTCTACCCTACACACATCAGTCCAGGTCTCCAGGACCGCCGACCTTCACCTTCAACCAGACGGTTGAAGCCTCCAGCTATAGCCATGACGTCTTCTGAGTCAGCAGCATCTCTACGCTGGCTGGCAAGTGGTACTTCCCTCAACAACTTTATACCTTTTCTCTCTCTTATTAACTTTTCTTGGGTTTAAGACCTGGGGAAGCATGCTCATTTCCAGAGAATTCTGGGAAGGATTCGCCTCTCAGTCCAGCTTCCAGCACCACCTGCTGAATCCTGCAGACCCTTTCTCTAGCATCCTCACTTATTCAGTTTTCCATGATGCAACAGGGTCCCCGAGCGCCCCTTACACCCGAAGGGGCTTTGTTCTGCACACCCAGCTATTCCCTGAAACCTGCCTGCCTGTGATCACAAAGCCTTGCCTCATGTCCCAGTGTTTCTGTGACTTGGACAATGCTGACGGTTGATTCCAACTGTAGCATGACACTATCTACACTCACCCGCGGAGAGGAGGACTGTCTGGATTAGCGACTCTTAACCTGTGGGTAGAGACTCCTTTGGGGATCAAACAACCCTTTCACAGGGGTTACAGTAGAAAATTAGCAATGAAATAATTTTATGGTTGGGGTCACCGCAACATGAGGAACAGTTTTAAAGGGTCACAGAATTAGGGAGGTTGAGAACCACTGGTCTAGATCAAAGCCTGCATGCATATCTGTGAGGGGTTGCCTGGGTCGCATTAATTGTACAAGAAGAACGCACCGCAAGTGGGCAGCGCCATTCCTTGGTTTGGGGCCCTGGACTGAATGATGGAGGCAGCTAGCGGAGCACTAGCGGACATCACTGGTTTCTCTCTGCTGTTCACTGTGGCTGTGATGTGACCGGCTGCTCCAAGTTCCTGCCTTGATTTCCCCCAAACAATGAACTGAAACCTGGAATTATAAGCCTGGTAGACCCCATAATGCATCTCTGTGTGTGTGCATGTGCACGCATACGTGCGCCTGCACACATGGGATCCTGGACCATCCAGGACCCACTTCTGAGAGCCGGGATGTCCACAGGAATAAGGAAAACTTCGGTGTACCAGCTGCATAGAGCAGAGGGAGAGCCTGGGTCACTGTGGCTGAAGAAAGCTGTGTTTACTAATGGCTCCAGGGAAGCATCTCTCCACCACCCCTGGAGGCCAGTTCTCAGCCATACTCAGTGCCAGAGAAAGGCGGGCCAGAGGGCTGGGTGCGAAAGGTCAGCCTAGAACGAGAGCCACAAAAGCTTTATCAGGGCTCAACAGCTGAGCCGCTGACATTTGCAATGAGAAAGTAAATAAAGATCAGAAACACGGATACACAGAGCAGGCGTTAGAAAACCACTCCTAATGACTGTAGGAAGAGCCACCCAGAGCCCCCCAGTCAGTCCTCATATTCAGAAATTAAGCACAGCACTGGTGTGACCCTTCTGCGTGCAAACACTCCCCTGAGCCCTGTTAGCACGCCCTGGAGGAAAGTGTGTCTGAGGTGCGGTGTATGCTGTGAAGGAGGCCGTTCAAAAGTCACGTGTCCTGCTGGGGCTGCAGCTTGGTGGGAGAGCCCCTGCCTAGCACGCACACTTCTGATCCCAAGAGAAGCCATGTGTCATTTGAAGGTCAGAATGTGTTTGGTCCACCTTTGCCAGCAGAGAAACACGGAAGGCTTCCTTCTGTCTCGTGGCACACACAGATCCCTTGCCAATGTGGCATGCACGCGACACACTTCCCTTCTGAAAGGCTTTGCGGTCAATGCTGCTCTCTTCTCAGCGGAGATGAGTCAACAATTAGGCTGGACTTACAGGTGTGATGCGACACACTGAGACTGGCACATGAGGGAGGACTGAGTGCTCTCGGGCCGGGGACGTGGCCCAGTAGCTAGAGCGCTTGCCTAGCATGATCCCAGCCCTGGCTTTCCTTCCACCCCGCATAAACAGGGTGTGGTGCCACACGCCTGTCATCCTAGCAATCAGAAGGTGGAGGCAGAGGGTCCAGAAGTTCAAGGTCACCCATTGTCCTCAGCTAGAGAGCAGATTCAAAGTGAGGAGGGGACCTGAAATCCTGTCTTAAAAAAAGGAATGCGGCAAGAGGGCTTGGTGGGGGGAGGCGCTTGCTGCCAAGCCTGATAACCTGAATTGGATCCCAGAACAACATGGCAGAAGGAGAGAACTGACTGCAGCAACCTGTCCTCCGACCTCCAGATGTTTAATGTGGCACATATGCATGAACAGGCCCACAGACAGACCCACACAGACCCACACACATAAACATGCACACACACTAAAAACAAATATAATTTTAGAAAAGGAATCACTCTCCACCTCAATTGAGAAGGAAGGTTTCCCTTTCGATCTTACAAGTCCTAAACTGCTTAGCCGGGCATCTATGGCCACACTAATTAATTAAAATATTGGCAAAGCTCTACATATTACGGCAATTAAAACACCTGGGTGTCCACCGTCTGAGAGTTTTTATCGCAACTCTTAAAAGGAAAACATTTAATTGGGGTGGCAGAGGTTCAGTCCATCATCATCATGAAGGGAGCATGGCGGTGGGCAGGCAGACGAGGTGCTGGAGCTGAGAGTGCTGCATCTTACAGGCAACAGGAAGTCAGCTGAAACACTGGGTGGTATTCTGAGCATAGGAAACCTCAAAGCCTACCCTTGTCGAGACACACTTCCTCCAACAAGGCCACACCACTCCAACAAAGCCACACCTCCTAATAGTGCCACTCCCTATGAGATTATGGGTATTGTGGGATAATACTCCTGTACACTGTAAAGATTTGACACTTGCATTGGTTTAATAAAACGCTGATTGGCCAGTAGCCAGGCAGGAAGTATAGATGGGGTGGTCAGACTAGGAGAATTCTGGGAAGAGGAAAGGCAGAAACAGAGTCACCCGCAAGATGCAGAGGAAGCAAGATAAGAATGACTTACTAAGAAAAGGTACCCAGCCATGTGGCTAAACATAGACAAGAATTATGGGTTAATTTAAATTGTAAGAACTAGTTAATAATAAGTCTGAGCTAATAGGCCAAATGGTTTATAATTAATATAAGCCTCTGTGTGTTTCTTTGGGACTGAATGGCTGCGGGACCAGGTGGGACAGAAACTTCCATCTACATATGGGGGCAAATTACATTCCAACTACCACATCCATGCTATGCAAAGGAAGCAATATGGTAGCAAGTCACTGTGTTTAAGATGTCATTTTAGGAACATTTCAAGGTACAACCAATATAAAAACCATGAGGACATTCTGCATTCCATTTTCATGTTTGATCCTTGCAATTCTGTGTGTGTTTTCTAGAATAGATTCCTCTTGGGACAAGAAGCACTTGAAATGCAGAAGGCATGCATGGTCAATAGCTATAGTGTCATTCACCACACATGGACACAAACCCTGTAACTCTCCCACCCCTGAGCACACAGCAGGCATTAGACATCATAGTGCTGGGGTTTCCAGCATGCCCCCATTTCATCCATTCTGCTCCAGGGTCACACCAAGGGCAGTGGCTACCATCCTCTCTCCACATGACTCTAAGTAGGTTTGAACCCTCCTCTCACTGAGAACCTGAGAGGATCTGTAGAGCCTCAGCTTCTCTGATTTGTAAACAAATAAGAACAAGTCTTCCCCCAGGGTTATGGGGGAAGGAGGCAAGGGTCAAAGCATCACTGTATCAGCTGCCATTAGGACAGCGACAGCAGATTTGCCAGGAAGGAGCTTCCCTACCGCCGGCTGCCAGCCCTGATTGGGTGTTGGAGATACATTCCCTTTCTATCTTTATCACCTACCCAAGATGCTCCCTGCTCCCTGACCTGTGTCTAAATCTGCTTGGGAATTCCTAAGGCTCAGATGAAAGGGCCTTCTGCTTCAGGAAGTCTCCCTGGCCTCTCTCACCTTATACAGATCACAAGCATTCCTGCGGGACTCCGCTCTGCCTCTGGAATCTTCCTCAAGGACGAAGGCCTTTACTCCATTTATGAATTCTTCTCTTCTCCTCCCCTGTGGATTACTTCCCTTCTCCCCAGAGGCTCCTGACATTCAGAACCAAGATTCTGAAGCGAATGAATGAATACCCAACAGCTTTGCTGTAATATATTTGGCCTTTCCATTATTAACGGAAGGCCAGCAATAAAGAGGAGATCTAAGAACCAAAATCTCACGAGGTCCATTCTGGCTGTGGGACTGAGTCTCTCTCCGCTCCATCCCTTCCACTCCCTGGGGTCTCCTGCCTCCTACAGGGCCCTGAGTTCTTCACATGTTCCTCCAGTGGCTGGGCTTTCTCCCACCATATGGACACTCTCAAACCAAGCAGGGTCAGCATGGTGTCTGGAAGGTCCATGGCAGCAGGCATGTGTGGCAGCTGCTCGCTCACTTCTCAGTGGAACGGGAAGCAAACACAGGAGAGGAAGTGGGGCCAGCCTAACAAAGCCCACAATCTTTCCCGAGTGACCCTCTTCCTCTAGCTGGGCCCTCCCTCCTCAAGATATTACAGCCTATCAAAACAGTGCCCCAGCACCCCCTCCTGCGTGTGTCTCTCTCTGTCTCTGTCTCTCCCTGTCTCCCTTGTCTCTCCCTGTCTCTCTGTCTCTCCCTGTCTCTCTCTGTCTCTCCCTGTCTCTCTCTGTCTCTCCCTGTCTCTCTCTCTCTCTCACACACACACATTTCTACATTAGTTACTCTTCTCACTGTGATCTGATAAGAAACAACATGGGGTTGGAAGTGTTTATTTTGGCTTACAGTTCAAGGAAATGTAGGGAAGGCACAGCAGAGGTAGTCACATTGCATCCACAGACAGAAATCGAAGAGTTAACAGGAAGAAGGGCTGCCCTCTAATGAGCTGTTTCCTCCAGAGAGGCTCTGCTCCCTAAAGGTTCCACAACTCTACCAAACAACGCCAACTGGGAACCAAACACTTGCACCAATGGGGGAGATTTCTCATTCAAACTACATGTTCCTTCTTTAATACTGACACCACACAGCTGCTGGTGAGAAGTAGGGAAACCCTGGAGCCTGAGCTTGGAAGGTGGCCATTTGTGATGAATGGTTGGGTGGACAGATGAGTGGGTGGGTGGATGAATGGATGGATGGGTAGGTGGATGGGTGGATGGGTGGGTGAGTGGGTGGATGGATGGATGGATGGATGGGTGAGTGGGTGGGTGGATGGATGGGT
>PVIU01030295.1:0-16290 GCA_004026605.1 Ondatra zibethicus | reverse complement strand
GAGGGGACCGGGAGAAGGGGAAGAAAGGTAAAAATTTTATTTCTTTAATTATGTTCTTGAATGGGAAAAATAAAACAAAACAATGTATGGAAAAAAAAACAACAAAAAAAAGAAATGAAAGTCTGTGAGTGTCTGTCCACAACATTAGCACCTGGGTATCTCGGGCAGGAGGAGGACCTCATGCCAGCTTTGGCTACATGAAATACTCTCATAAGGGTAATAAAGTAAGGGAGTGAGGAGAAGAACAAAAAAGAAAAACCAAACCCCAGAGATCATATCTCTAGGCTTAAAGCAAGGAAAAATTTCTCAAATGTGAATTTACTTAGAAGAAAATTCAGATGGCCCCCTCCGACCCCACCTGCGCCAGCAGGAACAGGTGAGCGTCTGACACCTTGGCTGGAAAGCCCTGCTCTCTAGGCCCTAAACCCCGCACCTCCCCCACCCACAGACCCCAGCAATCAGGCAGCAGCTCTCTCCCATCAACCATCCCTGCTGCAGGACCACTGGCCCCACCTACACATGGAGGGACTGCAACTCCTGGAGCCACAAACTGCACCCAGAGGAAGAGCAACCACCAGAGCTACAGAACCCACTTGTACCAATTGGAGGAAAGGATGGGTAGACAGCAGTGTAAGAATGCATGCAACAACATAAAGAGCAACATGGCATCACCAGAAATGAGTGGTTCTACAACAACCAGGTCTGAACATCCCAACACACAGATGAAACAGAAGAAAATGACCTTAAATATAACTCTATGAAAATGATGGATGCCCTTAAAGAGGAAAAGAAAAGTTCCCTTTAAAAAATGGAGAAAAAAAAAAACACTGGAAGAAATAATAAATCCTTTAAAGACCGTCAAGAATACCATGAAAAAAAACAATCAAACAAGTGAAGGAAACAGTTCAAGACCTGAAATTCAAATAGAGGCAATAAAGAAAATACAAACTGAGGTTTCCATGCTCCATGGGGCCCTTGGGAGAGGGTTGAAGTCGGGGGAGAGGCAGGGAGGGAAGCAGAGAAAAATGTAGAGCTCAATAAAAATCAATAAAGAAAACACAGACTGAGGGAATTCTGGATGTAGAGAAACAGGGTAAATGAACAGGAACTGCAGATGCAAAGCACAACCAACAGAATGAAAGACGTGGAAGAGAGAATCTCAGGAGTTGAAGACACAATAGAGGAAATTGATTCATCAGTCAAAGAAAAGGTTATATTCAACAAATTCTTAGCATGAAACTTCCGGGAAATCTGGGACACTATGAAACAACCAAACCTAAAAATAATAGGAATAGAAGAAGGAGAAGAATACCAGCTCAAAGGCATAGAAATTATTCAACAAAATCATAGAAAACTTTCACAACCTAACGAAGGAAATCCCTATGAAGGTACAAAGCATACAGAACACCGAATATATTAGAGCCCCCAAAATGTATTCTTTATTATTATATTGATAAATATATTAATCAAAACACTAAACATACAGAGTAAAAATGTATACCAAGACTTTCAAAGGAAAAAGTCCAAGTAACATAAAAAGATAGGCCCAAAATAATAACACCAAACTTCTCAACAGAAATTCTGAAAGCATTGAGGTCCTTGGCAGATGGTATGCAGACAATAAGATATCATGGATGCCAGCCCAGCAAAGCTCTCAGTCATCATAGACAGAGAAAACAAGATATTCTATGACAAAACCAGATTTAAACAATACCTAGCCACAAGTCCAGGCCTACAGAAAGTACTAGAAGAAAAACTCCAACCAAAGGAATTTAGCTACACCCACAAAAAACACATCTAACAGGTAACCTCATACCAGCAAGTCCCAAAGGAAAGTACACAAACACTACCACCACCACCAAAACCAAATAGAACAGCAATTAACAATCACTGGTCATTAATATCTCTTAATATCAATGGTCTCAATTCACTTATGAAAAGAGACAGACTATCAGAATGGATACAAAAACAGGACCCATCAATCTACTTTATAAAAGAAACACACCTCAATCTCAAAGACAGTGATTACCTCACTGTAAGTGTTAGGAAGGGATTTTCCAAGCAAATGGACCAAAGAAACAAGTGGGTGTAACTATCCTAATATCTAACAAAATAGATTTTAAACTAAAATTATTCAAAAGACATGGAGAAGGACACTTAGCTCATGCCAGGCTAGAGCGAGCTTAGGGACTGTAGACTGACAGGTGGGGAACCTGCATGGGACTGAACTAGACCCTCTACATGTGGATGACAGTTATGTGGCTTGATCTGTGGAGGGGGCCCTGGCTGTCACACCAGAACTTATCCCGGGTACCTGAATTTGCTTTTCAGAGTCCATTTCCTATAATGGGATACCTTACTAAGTCTTAATATCAGGGGTAGGGGCTTGCTCCTGCCTCAAGTTAATATTCCAGATCTTGTTGATTTCTGAAGGATGACCTTACCCCCTTGAGGAGACGATGTGGAATGAGAAAGGGATAGGTGAAGGATGGGGAAAGAGGATAGAGGGGGACCTGGGGTATTTGAAAAGTAATTTTTAAATAAAAATATGAAAAAATAACAAAAAATCAATCAGTTTGATAACACTAAAATTAAGAGTGTTGCTGCTAAAAACCCACATGAGAAAAGTAATGAGGATGAGCTAAAATAGATTCATTTCTAGAAATGATGGAAAGCAAACTGACCAGAAGAATGTAATAAAATATTGGGCTATTGATAGACTCTTTTCACACAATCAAAAATAATGATGGCCATTAAACATCCAACATGGGTACTCCCATAACAAGGATGAGGATGCAAACTAACATACATTTGAGACAACCTGCCATGTTGATAAACATCTAAAAGTCTGATATGTCAACTTGATAGGGAAACATTAATAATTCATCTATTACACATTTCTGCAAGAAATGACAAATACACTTTCTTCAGAAATACTGCCCCACCTTCATAAGTACTCTGGTCACTGTGGCTCTGAACTTCTATTTATGGGTGTGGGTTCTAGGGAATCTTGTGAGAGAGTACCAGGAGACTCTCAAGAGTGTTCATAGCAACTGCAGCACAGTGGCAAAACATTGGAATAGCCTAATTATTCAGTATTTAGAGAAGGCATTTCATGGATACAGTAAGTCAATAAGCTCTATGACATACTTTGACTTTTTTGTTCTTGAGAACTTTTGGCACTAAATAATACGGAGGTGGGAAGAAAAGATACGAGGTGATGGCATTTTGGCAAAGTCCACATTATGAATATTGTACTCAAAGGATGGCACTCTGTCCATTGTTTGGATGTTTTCACTGTTGTTCCTGTGGCCTTCAAAATAAATCAGGCTGAGGATCTGATGCATCCAGATGGTACCTGTAAAAACAGTTAACAATCCCGTTTTCAATGCTGAAGTCAGTTTTAATAATAAATACCAACAGTAATGCCATCTATTTTATGAATAATTTGGATCTCTCTTTTCCTTTAGCACCCCAGGCATGCTTGCACGTGCAAGCTTTTCATTACCCGTTGTCTGTATCAAACACTCAAATCGGTAAGGCTGAACTCTACAACTCTTGTTTCTTTCTCACTTACAAAGATGTGGTGATTGGTAATGATAATCCAGATGATTATTGTGTTGAATGTTTCATGTGGAGTCCTTTCGGTAATATTTAACTGCTACTGACATAACATTTGCATATATTAACAGGTAAAGTGCAGTATTACTACATGTGGATACATAGATCACAGCCAGGACAGTGACACTTCTGTCTTGCTGACAGTTTTTCCTGTCTGGAGCCTTCTAGCTTATTTCTTAATTTTCATAAGATATATAGCAGGTTACTGAATGCTACTTTGTTGCTGTTCACGAGCAATTCTGACTCATTACTGAAATCACTTTATTATTTACTTATCTTTTAGAACTGTGAAAAAACTAATAGAATTAAATATTTCCAGTTTCTATTCCTTATCTTGTTTTGTACTCTCAAATACTTCTCGGCCATATTCCCAGTAATTGATGACAACACACATGTAGAAAGAGGAAACCAAAGATTTCAGTGTTATTGACATTTGTTTGGTCTCTTAGATCAAGTCATACAGTGGAAGTATTTGGTAAATACCTGCAAAATTCCAATTTTATTCTCGTTAATACTGGACCCCATGTGATCAAATACTGTTGTGCTTAGGTTTTGCCTTAATTATTAATGGCTATTCCAGATAATTCATTGGTGGAAGTGTAGATTTGATTAACCCTTAATTATTAATGGCTATTACAGATAATTCACTGGTAGTGGTGTAGATTGTATTAACCAGTCACTATTCCCGGTGAGGAGTGATGGTACACCATATGAAGCAGTGCCTGAAATTTTGAAAGAGCTGATCATGCCAAGACATCCCAGGGGCCAGGGCTTCTGATAATGACTGTGTCCATATCCTGTGTGGCACAATATAAACACTCATCGCCCATTTCATTCTTTCTGAGGACCTCCAGAATTACCCAGCATCTCTTCAGCAGCTGAGTTATTTAGTTATTATCTACTGTGAACCAGTGACTCATAGAGTCCTCCAAGTTTTGTAGCACATTAAACATCACAAAGACGGAAAGCAAAGTAAAATTTGATATGAACAAAAATATTTTTGCAAAGCATCTTTATTTACTGAAATGGTCAAATACGGACATGTAATCTTGATGTTATTGTACAAGGACAGTGAGGGTGGGGTGGGGATGTGAATCTTAACACCTATAGCTTTACCATTTAGTCTGTGTTAACCACTGCAATAACTTACACCAAGACTTGTAAGTTTCACCTTGTGCTGAGGTAGAAGTTACCTTTACAAAAGGAACTTCAGTTCATCTTCATGTCCAACAGAAAACAGGAGTCAAATGGGAGTGCTTGTGCTTGCTTGTCCTGATTAGCTTCACAAATCTCAAGGCTTCCCGGCTTCCAGGAAGCCTCACTGTTTTAAGATTTTTTTTAAAGAATTTTAAGTACATTACAGCTGTCCTGGAAATCTTGTCAACAGAATTTCTTGCATTGGAAACTTAATCTCTTTCTGAGATAGAGTCTCTACATAATAAAGCATGTATCTTTTCCAGAAAAGGTTTTTCATTATCTCAGACCTGTTTAACAGGCTAAGGCATCTTGCCATCATTTACCAACAGGCTGCTGTTGGCTCCATATTTGATTCCCACACCCCAGCATTTTTCCACAATAAATTACAGTATATGCATGGCAAGTGTTCTTACCCATAGAGACTTGAGTTTTATTTACGTTGTGACCATACATTGTTCTAAACTATAGGATCCTGTGATTACGGATACTGTTGTCTGATGGGATTTAGGATATCACTGGACATGTGTGAGGGGTTATCTAGATTAAGTTCATCAGGTTGGACTGCAGATGTAAGTTGACAAGGTAACTTCAGCTGCCATTGTGACTTCTCCAACATGATGATGTACTCTGGTGCAGCAGTGAGAAAAGAAACTAATATTTTTGAAATGACAGTGTGTGGAAAGGAGAATATTTATGTACTTATTATCAAACCAAAATACCAGGCAGTGGTGGTGCACATCTTTAATCCCAGAACTTGGGAAACAGAGGCGGGCAGATCTATGTGAGTTCAAGGCCAAACTTGTCTACAAGAGCTAGTTCCAGGACACCTCCAAAGCTATAGAGAAACACTGTCTCAAAAAAACAAAGCGAAACAAACAAAACAAAACAAAACAAAAACAAAGACGAATGTCATATAGCCTATTTATTCCACTCACCAGATTTTGGATATGTGACTATGAAGACATCATCATCTCTAATTTCCTGATCATCTATGTTTTCCACTATGTTCATTTTAGCTAAATTCCTTTCAAAGTTATAGCCTTTGAAGTTAAGTAAATATTCACCTTTATCGTCCATAGCGATTTACCTAGAAGTAAAAATCATAAAATTTCTTCACTATTGTAGTATTTTCCAATAGTAAGCAATGCTTCTTGAGTGATCTACATGTGCCACGCACCACTGAAATGTCCCTAACATATTAATATTTATTATAATAAACAACTACATATGGTAGATTATTTAAATTTCCAATAATCTTACATTACTAAATTTTTATTACCACTATATAAAATATTAAAAACAAACATAGTAGGAAGTTAGAAAGATTTTTCTATAATTCTAGATGGGAAAGGTGATCTTAATTCTAAACATACAGATAGGGGAAACTATTTTACAGAGAATAAAACCAACTTATTCAAGGTTGTCCAGCTGGTCAACTTAGAAAGATAACAGCAAACAACTGGGGCAGAGTATATGTTTGTAACTGAAGAGTTTCTTTGTATATTAAATTTTTATCCCTTATACTTTTGTTATGAAAACCTAATTTCCTTATGGACTATACTTCAAGGGTCCTCTTCCTAGGGAATGGATGGCCTGCTGTCTCTGTGTGGCACCTCTCAGACTTGCCATCTGAGAGACCATTTCTAATAAATATTTTTTTTGCCTGACTAAGACCCATGATCCTTAGAAACATCATTCTTGTAAGTCACAAATATTGTATAAAATATTTATAATGATATTATACTTTTGACAGAAGAATTTAAAATAAAAATATAGTAAAATATTTTTTTAATTATGATACAAAGTACCATGTTTCCACATTACATTTTTGTATATACTTTTTAAGGGTGATCTTCCCACACTCCTCCAGATCTCGGCACTCCCTGTCCTTGCAGATGTCCAACCTCATTCTTTTTCTTAATTGTCATAAATATTGTATTACCCTGTTGTCTTCCTTTTCCAAACCTTTTCCCTCTTACTGTTTCTTTACTATTTACATGACTTATATTTATATTATATTCATATACCTACCCATGTACAAAATCTGGAAACTAGGATCTGTGTATGAGAGAAAACGTGTGATGATTTGTCTTAGTGAGTCTGAGTTACCTCACTTAATATAATGCTTTTCAGTTTCAGCCACTTTCCTTCAAATTCTATAATTTCATTTTCTCGACAGCTAAATAAAACTCCATTGTATGGATGCACCATAGTTTCATTATCCATTCATCAGTAAGTAAATATTGAAGCAGTGTCCATTTCTTTATTATTGTAAATAGAGTCTCAATAATAATATCCTAAAGCCCCATTAAGAGAAATATTTCCTTTTGGTCAAGAGAATGAAATCTCTGAATATTACGGTTGGGCAGTGCAATGACCTAGCTATGGGACTCCTTAGGAAGGCAGGCTTACTTTAAAGTAAGACAAGAGAAATAGTTAGCCTTTTATTGAGAAAATGTACTTTTCCGTCCCAGAATTCCAGCTTTCTAGTCTAGTTCCCATAAGATAACATGGGTTTCTGTTGGGTCTTCTCAACTTTCCTTTTTTTTTTAAATTCCTTTTTTGTCTTTTACTTTCAGAAGCTAATCAGAAGTAAATATGCTTTCTCCACTACTGTGGGCCTTTTCACTTGTGTCTCAATCTCCCACCCTGCCATGCGACTGCTTGTCCACCAAGTGGCTGACCTCTGTGTTGTCCCAACTCATAATGCATGCTGCCCTTCCACTTCTCTGCCTCCTTCCTCTGAGAAGTTTATAGCTTGCCTGCTGTGGAGTTTTTCTTTAAAACATTTTAATGAAATTATCCTTTGGTCTGTGCTTAAATTCTTTTATTACTGAGACAAAGATTCCCAATAGGGGACTCTGATTTTCCCAGTAACAATATGAGCGATTTTGTAGACTCCCCCAAAATTCAGGTAATACATGAAAATGTTATATATACAGTGAATTTATATCTCTGTGATAGTATGTTGACTCTATTTGGTATGTGTGCAAGAGGAGTAGAATTGTCAGATTTTAGTTCTATTATTAGAATTTTTGAGAACACTCCACTCTGATTTCCATAGTAACTTCACCAGCTTACACTCCCACCAACAGCGAATAAAGGTTCTTCTTGCCTCACATCCTAACCAGGGTGTGTAGTAAAAATGTACAGTAAAATGGAAGCCAGTGGGACATGGTGAGCAGCACATGAATGGACTGATGAGCTCTCCACAGACTAACCCAGGGGCAGCTGGAGAGCATCCATCTGTGGTGTAGGTCGTGGTAGAAAAATAGTAGTTTCAGTAGCAAAGGGAAAAACAAATTTCAGAAAGCAAATGAGGAGGAAACTCCAGACTGTTCCAGAGGCTCAGCTTCAATGAAGGATTTTATCCTTCCAATATGAGAGTCAATGTTGGGGGAGAATATTTGTCCTGTGCTTTTAACCAGTGCATCGTAAGTAGAGGTAGGGAGGGTCTCTCTTTCTCTTCTCTCTCTCTCTCTCTCTCTCTCTCTCTCTCTCTCTCTCTCTCTCTCTCTCTCTCTCTCTCTCTCTCTCTCATTGTTTTGTTAGGATTTCTTAACATGGGTTGCCCTGGACATGGGTGTCTCCTGCTTCAGCATCCTGAGGGAGTGCTAGGATTATTTTAGGTTTTCTGTTCGTGTTTGTTTACTGTTTTCTTTCTTCTTCTCCCTCTGGATAGTGCTGACTTACCTTCCTTCTCAACTTTACTGTTCCTCATTCCTTTTGACTTTTCCCTCATCTAATGTTTCTGTTCCTCAAACATGAATTATTAGTCTTACTTGCTTCTCCCCTGACCATTTATCCTTTACTCAGCACTGTTCCTTTATTTACTTTATTATTTAAGTTGAGAGAGTTAATTGTTTTAAAGTTTTACTGTGTTTTCATTATTTCTGGACTGGCTATTTCTGGAGTGTTCTGCTCTTGAAATAGAATTGAAGCTCAAACTGGGTACCTTGAAGCCACATGGGAGGTTTTAAATGCTGAACTATTCCTGAAGTCCAGTGGAGCAGAAGGATGTCTCACCCTTAATAAAACCTTGCCCTACTTCAAATTGCAAACCCTAACACTGAAACAATATCAGTAACTAAAAAGTTACAAGCAATCCTCCAAACAGAAGTCCCCACACAGTACTGTGAGGAATCAGGGCTGCCATGAATCTGAAAACTACTAACACACTGTCATGGAATCTAAGGAGAGTTTGGTAAAATATTCCATAAATGGAATAATGAAGCCAGATCACTATCTCTCACCCTGTACAAAAATTGATTCAAAATGGGTCAAATAACATACAGTAAAACCAGAAACTCCAAAACTGAGACAGGGAAACAGAAACAAAAAAAGAGATGAGTCCAACAGCTAAGAAAATAATACAACTAACAAATGGAAGTTAAAAAGTTTCTGCACACCAAAGGAGCAATTAATTCAGTGAGCATACAGCCTAGAGAATAAAGTTGTCGCTTGCTATACCTTTAATAGAACACTGATATCTAGAATTTATTTTTTAAAACCCTTAAAACTAACCCTACAAATATAAAAAAAAGCAAAGTCCCAATCTAGAAATAGACTAATGAAGTGAAACTACTATAGATTCCTGTTTGATCGCATTCCTAGACCCTAGATTTTCTGATACATAAAAAACCCACTTATAAATGAGGTTCTGGAGAAAGAAAGGAGATTGGCAGTAGGGTTATGGGAAAGGGAAATTAAGGAGGCATGGAAGTAGACATGTTCACAGTGCATGATAAATTAATGTTTGAATGATATTGTCTTTATGAAACTTGGTGCAATGAAGATATCCCACTAACTACAAATAATAGCCAGTTGTGTTTGCACATCTCAGTTATGTGATGTATTCTTATAAGGGATATGAATAGGTACAGACTAGTAAGAAACACAATGAAAATAAATGATTAACTTAAAATATGTAAACATATTATTTGATAGACTAAAATAGGCAAAATTTACTTATTAATAATTAGTAGCAAAATTTCAATGAACATAATTTCAGATAACAAAAAGTTTTCAACATTAGCTAGATTTTTGAGTTAATTACTACTTTTTATCAGAAATTAACCTCAAGAAAGTGATAACTAAAATAAAATAAGACTAGCTATGCTAATTCAATAAATTTACTTTCATTGAGGGGGGAAAACTTAAAGACAGATTACATCTTTGCACAATTCAGTGCAGGCAATTATCTGCATAGTGTCTGTCAGATAAACCTCTACTTAATGCTTGAATAGGTAAGAGGACATCATAGGTTCTAATAACATTAGAACAGCCTATTTCAGTTATTTATACTCAAAGAATTTTGGTGTGCATTTCGTAAGAAAATAAATGTGTTAAAAGAGATTAAATGCTGTTTTCTGGCATGCAATTTAAACTTTTGTATACAATTTGTATTTTTCAGTGTGTGCTGTTGTACTGAAGTATAATTGATTTACCAGGGCCTTTCCTCTCCCAGCAGCTTATAGTAGTATTCAAGGTGAAAGATGGAACTACCTGACCAGTGCTTCCATGCTGAGATCCAGTCTGCCTGAGACTTGCACAGATCGTGAGTTCACATGCACAACTGCTCTGCTGTTTCCAGAAGACACCATTTCTTGCATCCACTGCCACTGGCTCTGACACCTTTTCAGCCTCCTCTTCTGCAGTGTTTCCTGGTCCTTTGCAGGAGGGTGTGCTGTCTGTATTCTCCACTGAGGGCTGGGCATTCTGTCGTCCCTTATGCTCTGCACCTTGATGTGTGTTGCAGGTATAGTGAGCCAAACCAAGCCTCATGCATATGGGGCACATGCTGTTCAACTGAGCTTTATTTCTAAGTCCCAACATTCAATTCTTTTGGCTCCCAGTATCCAGAATGAAACAGAGACACAGAAAAGCCTAGAAATTCACAGTGCATTGTGTCACTGAGCTCTGTTGTCCCTGTTGTCCCGGAAGGTGGGTGTGTCAGATACACTGTCAACCTATCACATTTGAGAGAAGCTGCAGGCCACTGGGGCTCAGTCCTCTCATACACTGTGGAACATCTAGACAGGATTTCATTTCTACTCGTTCGTCTCTTTACCCTCCTGCCATCCCATTTTGATTGTAGCACTTCTTGTTATAATGCCTTAATACACGCAGGAGTACTTTTTTCCCAGTCTCCCAAGGATTGTGTAACAGGGTTAGGGGATGAATCAGTGGGTAAAGGCACTTGCTGCACAAGCATACGGGTTTAAGATTGAGATACTCAGCATTATGTTAAAAAAACAAAAAAGATATGGCTGGGCGTGTTAATTCCAGTGCTATGAAGAACAGAGACAGGAGCGTTCTGGGGGTCGCTGGCCAACGGTCTAGCTGAAAGACAAAACTCAGTGAGCCCCGGGTTACATGGGAGATTCTGTCTTAAAGAATAAAGGTAATAAAGCAGGACTTGTGACACCCTTCTCTGCTTTGGAGGGAAAAATTATATTGTATGTAACGGGGGACAAAAAATAAGAGTAGAATTGAAAGCTAGTAAAGACTTCTCAAACTATGATAGGGCTGAGGTCTTATAAACTCGCAGCAAATTTAAAGTACATAGCATACAATGATCTTATTACAACTATGTTTCTGCACAACCTGCTCAGCTGCAGGGAATACTGTGGAGTGTTGGTATTTCTCCCTCCATCTCACTGGCCAGCTGGGCTGGTGGCTTCCTGGTTTGGGACAATTGTCTATATTTTGTCAATTATATTTTAAATAAATGCTGGTCTGTCAGTAGCCAGGCAGAAAATATAGGTGGGATAAACAAACAGGAAGTACAGGCAGGTCAATGAGAATTCTGGGAAGAGGAAATCTTGGTGTGCAGTCCTGATCCATCCATAGAAGAATCAAGATATGACTGCCTCCCTCACTGAAAAAGGTACTGAGCCACGTGGCTAACATAGATAAGAATAATGGGCTAATATAAGTTATAAGAGTTAATAAGAAGCTTGAGCTAATGGGCCAATCAGTTTATCGTTAATGTAGACCTCTGTGTGATTCCTTTGGAACTTAACGATTGTGGGAACTGGGCAGGACAGAAAACTCATTCAACAGCTTCCTGCTGCTTTCTGGCCTCCCACCACCAGGGTATACTCCTTATATCATATAACCAGGCTGGGAAAAGATCAAAATTTTAAACCCACAGTGTAGCTGCTACAGGATATATTTTGCTTCTAAACTCTCATGAAGACAGAAGAATTGTGCTTTGGGAACTAGGTTTATAGCTCAGTGGTTCAACACTGTATGTAAGAGGTCTGGGGTTTGATCTGCATCACTGAAATACAAAAATATAAATAAATCCCATTGTCTATGGTTAGGGACATTGTTCAAATAAGTATAATATATATTACTTCAAATCATAGGTAAATTATTTTATAAAATCATTGAATATTCAGTGTAAGTGAAAAGAGATAAATTAATATCTGTATAAATGAAACTAATTTTCTTGTAATAAAACATTTAAAACTGAAAAATAAACCTGAAACACCTGTCAAAGACAATGAAGCAAACACATGTGTCGAGTGTTGTAAGTCAGGCCTTCCTAACAACCCAGCATGGATGCATATTGATGGACCTGACGGTTAGATAGCTTTAAAGTACCTTTTAAAACTTCTTCAGGCTGGAGACAAGGCTCAGCAGTTAAGAGCAGTAGCTGCTCTTCTAGAGGACCCGAGTTCAGTTCTGAGCGCCCATATAGGGCATTTCACAACCGCCTGTGACTCCAGACCCGGAAGAATAAAATGCTACACTAGCGTCTATGAGCATCTGCAACAAACATGTATGCAAATTAAACACACACATGAGGCCAAATTAAGAGGAAAAAAGCTTTAAAATATATTTATTGGTTAATATTTATTGTATATAGCATTGGATTTTATAAAGACAATTTCTTTTTTGTGGTTTTTCGATACAGGGTTTCTCTTTAGCTTTGGAGCCTGTCATGAAACTAGCTCTTGTAGACCAGGCTGGCCTCGAACTCACAGAGATCTACCTGCCTCTTCCTCCCGGGTGCTGGGATTAAAGGCATGCACCACCACCGCCCAGCTATAAAGACAATTTCTATCAATTTTATCATATCCTTTGTCAGTATTCACCCAGCCCCTTTATATGACTTCCGCTATCAAAGGTAGGAAACCTGGGAAATGGGTCAAAAGCCTTATCCATTAGGGAAAAGCAAATGAAAACCATGTTGAGAGTCTATTTCATCCTGGTCAAAGAAAAGAAATAACAAAAAATGCTGGTGAAGCAGTGGGAAAGAACCTGAGTCCATTAATGATGGAAATGTAAACTCATAAGGAAAAAAAAGAACAAAAACAAGATGACTATTTGAGCTATCTATATTCTTAGGAAAATATGATAATTCCTCTGTCAATATTACCACAAGCTATTTATTGTTGCACTGTTCACAAGTATTAGCCAAGTGATAGAATCAGTTCATACAAATTTAATTTGAATTTCTAAGGTTATTGACAAAGAGAGAAATTAATAAGACTTTAGTGTTTGAGATTTATTTTTATGTTTGTTTTATACATTTTCTTCCTTTAACCTATGAAACTGTTTGCTTTTCTTATTAATTAAAACAGTCTTCATACACACTGCCAGTGAGATGTAGGTAAAGGTCCTTGATGGAGAGGCCTGGTGGTGTGAGTTGAATTCCTGGAATCCAATAAAGGTAGGAGAGAGCCAGTTTTACAAAGTAGTCCTAGGATCTCTATATCACACAAGTGGTGTGGGATATTCAGCTGAGAAGACTATGTGGATGTGGGTTTAAGTCAATAGACACTCTTTATTAGCTGGCCGGTGACTACACTGTGTGCTTGGGATCTTAGTGTAGCACTGATCCTTTCTCAGGCTGAGCTTTCAAACACAAAACCATGCACTGGGTTGACATACTTCAGTTACCAGGAACACTTAGCCAGAAGCAGAACTTTTTTGACAAAAGTCAAAAAGCAAGGTTAGCACATTATACAGCCTTTTCTAGAACTATGAATTTTGATGGGTTAAGTCTTTGTTTTCATTTTGGCAGATGGTATTGTGTATGTGCTGAGGTTTATGTTCTGAATGAAACTTCCATCATGGAGTCAGTTATGCTAAGGCCTCGGGACCTACTAAAGTTGAGGACTCTGTTACACAGCGTCATGCACACCTCCATACACACACACACACACACAAAACTAAATTTAAATTTCTTAGTAAGTATATTCATAATGACTCTGAATATTTATGTATGACATCTATTGGACTGTTCTAAGCCTCTTCATCTTTATAATATTTCACACTTTATTAAAAGTCTCATGAGAGGAAAGAGGAACTTGTTTCTATTCCCTACCCATTATCATATGTGGGTTTTTATGTCATGTTCCAGTTGCATTCTTTATCTCTTTCTCCATTTATCTCCTTCCATAGATGTGAGACCCTAGTAACTCTAATGATCCTTAAAACATTCAGTTTAAAGACAATCCATATTACAAAATGAGAAATTCTTGGCTGAGCAGTTCATATCCCTGAGAAGTTTATTCCCAATGGCTTCCACATTTGAACTGGTCTGTTTTTACAATATGATTTCTTTCACAAACATTGCCTTAGTAAACGTTGATTCTGTTGTCTTTTCCTAGCTTTGTCAAGGCCTTTGTTAATGCTATCAGTTCGGCCTTCTGGGCTGAGGTACCATTGGGCAGGGCCTCTGCCCAGACTACTGTGTGGGCTATTGTCACTGCAGCCCCAACACACCTGTGTCCATTTTGCACAAAACTGTTCCCTTCCATGAACCAAGTCTCTTCTGCATCTGTCAGTGGTGTATCATGGAGGTCAGATTGAATGCAATACACCTGAGCAGTCATGGAGGGGAGCCTCTAGGTCAGGGTCAGGCAGCATGGTAGCTGGGTTCAGGGTGGTCGGTGTTGGAAAGGTTATTCTGCTAGAGTTTAAAAAAAGAGCTTGGTAATGAGTTACTCTGGCATTACTTAGCCTCCTTTCAGGAGGAGGTTTTAATATAGATTCCAAAGTATGTGGGGTACATACCTCAAGATGTTGTCTCAAAGTTAGCTTATCAGTACCTTTGACTAGCAGTCCCATGGCTGCAATGGTGCATAAGCATGGAGGCCACCCAGAGGCCACAGAGTCCAGTTTCTTAGATAAGTAGGCAACCAGCCTTTTCCATGGTCCAATATTCTGAGTCAATACTCCCTTTGCTATTCCCTTATTTTCATCCACGTATAAGAGGAAGAGTTTATTGATGTCAGGGAGGCCTAGGGCAGGGGCCTGCAACAGTCTCTGATTGATGCTATCAGTAGCCATCTGTCTCTCTGAGTTCCAAGCTAAATTTTTCTCCTTTGTGGCTCCATAGAAGGAACGGGCAATTTCAGTGTACCCTGGAATCCAAAGTCTGAAAAATCCTGCAGAGCCTAGGAATTCTCTGACTTGTCTCACTGTCTTAGGCACAGGTATTTTTAACATAGTCTCTCTTCTGGCTTCAGACAGTCATCTCTTGCTTTCTTTTAGTATATATCTGAGGTAAGTCACCTGTTTCCTGCAGATCTGGGCCTTCTTTGCTGATACCCAGAAGGTCTCTGGTTCTACACAGGCATTCTTCCGCTGACCTGGTGGCTATTAATATGTCATCTACCTATTGTAAAATGGAGACATGAGGGTGCAGAAATCGATACTCACTCAAATCCTCATGAAGAGCTTCATCAAATATGGTAGGAGAGTTCTTGAATCCTTGTGGCAGCCTCATCCAGGTCAACTGTCCACTCACTCCAATGTCTGGATCGTGCCAATCAAAGGCAAAATACCCCTGGCTACTGGGGCAAGTGGGAGTCTAAAGAAAGCATCTTTTAAATCAAGAACTGAATACCATCCATTTTTGGGTGGGAGCCTGCTCAGCAAGGTATAAGGGTTAGGTACAGTGGGATGGATATCCATTACCCTTTCGGTGACTTCTCCGAGGTTCTGAGCAGGTCAATAATCATTGGTGTGTGGTTTCTTAACTGGCAGGAGGGGCATGTTTCATGCAGACTGAATGGGCCACAAGATCCCCTCTCGTAGAAGCCATCTTATGTGGGGAGTAATTCCCTTTTTGGCCTCCAGAGCCATGGGGTACTGTTGAACTTTCACAGGATCTGCATTAGCCTACAATTCCACATATATTGGAGGCTGATGTTTGGCCTGCCCCATTCCCCCATCTCTGCCAGACTATTGGAAATTCTCAGAGCCAGGGATCCATATCTGGGCTGGGGCATATTTCTGCTGATGGAGGCAGTATCCCTCCTCCCGAGGCATTGTTAAAAACACTCCAATGGCCTCAAGATAGCCCTTTCCTTGGTGGGGCTTTGGTACCCCAGCTCTCTCTCTTCCTGCGCTGAGATCGGAGGCGCACACAGGTAAGGTCCAGGCGGGCTTCCTTGTTCCACAGGACCCTGAAACTCCCTCCCTCCTGCAAGATCACCCACCCATCCCCCC
>PVIU01030294.1:0-16301 GCA_004026605.1 Ondatra zibethicus | reverse complement strand
GCTTGATGCTGATCAGCCTGACACACTTCTCAGGAAGGTTTTCCAAGACCCTCCCTTAGATTACCCTCCTTTACCACATTTCTCAGAACATGGTTTGTGAGTAGCCAGGGTGTTTCGGATGGAAGGAACACAAGCATGTGCCAATATAAAGAGGGAGACAGATTTACTTTGATTAGTTGATTCCACATGATAACAGAGGCTAGCTCATCCAAAATCTGCAGGCGGCAGGACCCAGCTAGCTGGACAACCCACGCAGGAGAGTTGCAGCCACCAGAAAAATTGACTAGAGAAATTCTTCTTCCTTTAAGGACCCCTACCCTTGATTCTCAGAAGTAGCCAAGGATCAGGAATAGCTCATCAAAGTCAGATGACTGAGACTGAGAGGGAAAATTCTATCCCTACATGGGCCACCCCACTTCTAATACCTGTGCTCTGCTGGCAATCAGCCCATAGGGAACAAAGCAAAGCAAATGATCCATGCCTCCATCAGACCAGGTTACCGCGTTCTCCAACCACAACCAGAGTGCTGAGTCTAGCTCACTCAGCTGGTGTCTTGTTACTGTGAACGACTACACTCTAGAGTGGGACTGGTGACTCTGGTAATAAAACAGTAACAATGGAGCCTGCTTCTAGTTGGTTGTTTGTCTACTTCATGGGGCTGCTTGAGGGATTTGGGGACTGGAAAGATGCTCACTGGTAAAAGCATCCACGGCTTTTGTAGAAGACCAGAATTCGCTTCCCAACTTAAGACTGCCTGCAACCTCAGCTCCAGAGAATCCGAGGCCATATTCTGACTTCTATGGGCACTCATATGAACAAGTACCACACAGAAATAAACAAATTCACAGAATTTTCTACGTAATAGAATAAATCTTTTTTTGAACGGAAGTTGACCCCCTCAAAGCCAAGTTCCACTAAATGCCCCTTCAGCTCATGTTCTCAATGTCTTGAAGAAACATCACTCTTGATATTATTTTTAGATTCATTTTCTATACTCTACATGTATATTTTTCCTGCATGTTTCTCTCTCAACTACATGTGTCCCTTGCAGAAGCAAAAAGAAGGTACCATGATGGTTATTCGTCACCATGTGGGTGCTGGGTTTGAACCAGTGTCTTCTGGAAGAGCAA
Organism: Ondatra zibethicus; assembly: GCA_004026605.1. NCBI lineage: Eukaryota > Metazoa > Chordata > Mammalia > Rodentia > Cricetidae > Ondatra > Ondatra zibethicus. The sequence continues at coordinate 15,171 of PVIU01030294.1, read as the reverse complement.
CCAACGCCTTTAAGCACTGAGCATCTCTCCAGCCCCAATACTGAGTTTTGGTAAAAATATTTGCTTGTTTGTTTGTTTGTTTGTATGTCTATGTATGCCAATGTGAGATGGTGGCATGTGTGTCTCTGCTCATACAAGCCCGGAAGGGGACACAGGTGTCCTCCTCTATCACGTTCAGTCTGTTCATTTGAGGCAGATGTTGTGGGGCATTCCCCGGAGAAGACTGTTTGGGCATGGATTTAAACCAAAAAAAAAAAAAAAAAAAACCTTCATTTGCTGACTGAGCTAATAGTGGTCTGATAGGCCAATTAGCTCCTATCTCTATGTAGTACAGGGCCTGGGTGTCTAAGCATAACCAGCAATTCTGGCTGTTTTTTGGTTGGGAACGATTATTGCTATCCTCAAGGTTCGTCCCTGTGGCATAGACGGCATAGAGTTTGAATTCTTTGAGCTTCCCTGCCTCACTCCCACCCCCCCTTACCCCCACCCCTCCCACCTCCCCACCCCTCCCCCGCCGCAAGGCCAGAATACTTTAATGGAATTTTTTTAAGGAAGTCTTAGTTTTACAACCCCAATTATTGCAATGGAAACTTCCTTGTTTCTGGTAAGTAGCAGGACCACCCACAGGGCATGCATGGAATTGTAAACTTTATCTTCTTATCTCAAAAGATAAGTTTTTATAGATTTTATTTTTGCTCTGTATAACCAGTCACTTGAAGTTGATACTAGTAAGTAAAGATCAAGATAGATGTACCTTGCTGATCTGTAATTACGCTAACAAATACCTTCCCTGTGTCTCTCTTTCTCAGGTTCCAGGCCCTTCTTGAGAGTGGTGGAGGTTGGACCAATACCCTGTATTCATATCCATAGTTAAAACACAAGACTCAGGAGGAGGTAGAGGGGCAGGGAGTGGAAGGTCCTGGGCCCAATGAAACCTTAATTTCAATGAGCCCATAATCCAGAAGCAATCCATTTGTCGTGGGTGTCTGTGGCTTGCACTTTCTTGGCCTGGTGTGGTGGACCCATGGTGTAATGTCAGCTGTCTTCACCACTGTGGGAGTAGAGAGAGTCACCTTGTAGACTTCTTTCCCGGTTATTCCAGCACCCTCTGGCTCTTCTCTTGACTCAGATGCCATCACTGGAATAACAAGTGGAATCTGGTGTGGACACAGAGGTCAGCTGGGTCTCTCAGATAGTTTAATGAACAGCTGTATGGAGAACTGGAGGGTCTGTAATGACTTGGGAAAGGAATGGTAAAAGAGTTTTCCCAACTACAGTTCTCTGAGCCAGGGAAGCAACTGGGGAGATCTTTCAAACATAATTTTGTAATGGTAAAAGTAAAATGCTATGGATCCCCAAGTGGCTGCAGCAGGCAGCAGGTCACGAGACCTTGCAGGTCCCCAAGGTGCAGGCAGCGGGCAGGGAGCCATGTGGTGGGCGAGAGACAGATGGGTAGGCATGCCATGCAGAGTGAGGTTGGATATTTATTTTGTGGGTTATGCAAGGGAATGGGAGAAGGGAGAAGGCCAGAGAGGGGGCAGAGAGACAGAGAGAGAGAGGGAGAGAAACAGAAGGGGAAGGGGAGAAGGGAGGAGAAGGGGGAGAGAAAAGCTGCCTCTTTCCAGAGGGAGATGGAAAAAGACGGAGGCTGGAAGTGGAAGATCAGCTTGCCTCAGCGAATGGGGGAGGAAGTGGGCATGGCTTGTCTCTTAAAGGGACAGAGCAGACCATTACAAATCTCATAGTGGTGCAAATTCCTCCTTGTATGGGGTGCAGTGGGCCCAAACAATGCAAAGAAAGGAGACCAGTTCCTTCTTTGGTAGACTCTACTAAGAATTTTTTTATTTTTTTTAATGTTGTATTTATTTATTTATTTTTAACCTGGTCAGATCTCTAAGTTTTAATCTAAGTCTAAAAGCTTTAGCTATTAATGAAGAGGTGTGGTGCTTTGAAGGAAAATGGTTCCCAAAGGGAGTGGCACTATTAGTAGGTGTGGCCTTATTTTAGCAAGTATTTCACTGTGGATGCAGGCTTTGAGGTCTGATATATGCTCAAATCATGCCCAATGGGACAGATCACTTCCTGTTGCCTGTGAGTGAATACTTAAGAACTCTCAGCTACCTTCCAGAAGAATGTCTGCCTTCATGTTGCCTTGCTTCCCACCATGACCTTAATGGATTGAACCTCTGAACTGTAAACAAACAAGCACAATTAGATGTTTTCCTTCATAAGAGTTGCCATTGTCATGGTGTCTCATCTCAGCAGTAGAAGCTCTAACCAAGACAGAAGTTGGTACCAGGAGTGGGGTGTTGCTGTGATAGCACTGACTATGCTTTTGTTTGGAAGAATTTGGACTCTGATACTTTGGGTTAAGAAAGCAGTGGAATGTCTAAGCACTGCTTAATGGGACATACTAGTAGGAGCATGGAAGACTGCTAGGTGCTAGGGTGATTTGATGAACTGTGGGGGGCTACCTCAAGAGGTTTCAGAGGAGAAAATTTTAGTATGTCATCTAGAGATCCTTCTTGTGATATTTTGGTGAAGAATGTAGCTGCCTTTTGCCCTTGTCCAAAGAGTCTACTGAGGCTAAGGTGAAGGGTTTAGGTTAATTCCACTGGCAGAGAAAAATCTCAAAACAGCCTAGTATAGACTCTGTCATGTGGCTAATGGTCATTTTAATGGAGATTTATAATAAAAGGGAACAAGCTGAGCTGGGTAAATTACAAAATATAAGATTTGCAAAGAAAAGGAGCACCAGGAAGTGGAATGGAACCAAGTCCTGTGAGACAAACAAGTTAAGAAATGGAATAAAAGAAGTGGTAACCTCAGGGCAAGATCCCACCCAGCTAAGTTTCCATTTGTGAAAACTAATTAAAGAAAAACTTAGAGGAAGATATGGTAGTGCACACTTTTAATCCCAGTAGTCAGAAGGCAGAGGCTGATGGATCTCTGAGTTTGAGGACATCCTGGTCTACAGAGCAAGTTCCAGAACAGCCGAGTTTAGGCAGTGAAAAAAAAATTATTAAAGTCAGAAAGCTGGTAAAGATGTAATTGAACAAGTGAGCAATGTTCCAGCCCAGGCAAGCAGCAGAACTTGGCAGATTTGGACACATAGTTCTAGAGTTAAGGATAGATGTAAGGGACTATGGAATTTGCATCCCCAGCTAAGGAAAGCTGCTGAGGCCAGGCATGTGCCATGGGTGTCCCTGAACTGAATCCTAGAGAGGCCATTGTGTGAATCTGTGAAGTTGAAGCCTGGATTGCCTTGGGGATCCCAAGATGTTGGAGATGCCAGAGACATGGAATACCTGACAAGGAAAACTGCTAACAGGGAGTGAAAACAGCTCAAGAGAAAGAAGTATGTTGCAGGTGCCAAAGCTGAAAGGAGTTGGAGATCTGAAAAGGGTTTTGACATCACACACAGAGTCTGGAGTTTGCCCAGTAGGTTTTGGGTTTTGTTTTGGTTCAGTATTTCCTCACTATGCTCCCTCCCCTGTGTTTCAGAACATTAAAGTGTATCCTGTGCCATTTCATTATATGTTGGAAGTACATGGTTTGCTTTTTTATTTTTATTTTATAGGGGATTACAGGTAAGAGATTGTAAGAACCCTTAAGAGACTTTGAAATTTAGACTTTTAAATAAGTGTGAGACTGTTATATGAGACAATGGGGACTATTGAAGTTGGACTGAGTGTATTTTTGCATTATGATATAACTGCAAGCCTCTGGGGGTCAGAATGCGGAAGGCAGTGGTGTGGAAGGCAGTGGTGTGGAAGGCAGTGGTGTGGAAGGCAGTGGCACTATTAGGAGGTGTGTCACTGTGGAGACAGGCTCTGAGGTTTTGGCTATGAAAGCCAGGCCATATTTGGAACTCATTGCTAAGAGGAGGCCATATCAGGAGATCGGTTCCTGGAGGAGCTTTTTAGCTACTGTTTGAGCAGTTTTAGATTAGGTGGAGAACACTTTTTTACCCACCCTGAACAGATATCTGGCAAACACTTTTATCCTTCCCCAGCAGGTCAGATCTTGGTGGAGTCAGTTTCCCCAGAGTTCACCCCTTCATGGCAAGGGGCTCTCTGTTTTAGATTTACTTGATCACAAACCTGGCATCTGGCTGAGATGTCTCCTACCAGGATATTCAGTCTGGTATGAGACTGAACTAAGCAACTCAGAAAATTTTGTGGGCCAAAAGGTTTATTGGGCCGGGTGAATGTTAGATTTTTGTTGGTGTTGTTTATTTATTTATTTTTTCAAGACAGGATTTCTCTGTGTAGCTTTGGCTGTCCTGGAACTCACTCTGTAGACCAGGCTGGCCTCTAACTCACAGAGATCCACCTGCACCACCACCGCCAGGCCAGCTGAAGGTGGCTACCGTCATCCTGCCAGTTGTTTTTAGGAGAGCGTTCTTTCCCTCTAGTGTCCTCCAGAGAGTTCCCCTGGGCTGAGTCAGGAGGCAAAGAGAAAGTTCCACTCCAGTCTATTCATGATGTATGTATCCTTTTTAATCAATGACCCTTAAAACCCACCATTCTCTGAAACAAAAGCAAGAAGAAATGCACCTGGGCTAGGCATGGGATTACTGCCAGACAATGGAGCCGGTGCGGTCCTTTTTGAAGGATTAAAGGCAGCTGCTAAATAGATTTCCTTTGTCACACAGTCATTCCCAGATAGAAAAAAAGTTATAAAAGTTAAAAAAAATAAAGGTCCCTGTTGCTGGAGGTAGATTGAAGGGGGGTTAACAAAAGAGATTGACAGACAAGAACTTTTGTTTAAACTGAAAGTCACCATCACCTTCTCTGATGAAGAAATGCAATCAGACTTACAGATGTGCAACAAAATTATGGCATTTCATCCTCTGTCAGAAAAAAAATCAGTGTCTCAGGACTGGCCCAGTACTAAGCTCCTATCATTATTCAAGTGACCAGTTCAGCCACCTCCCTCAAGATTAGACAATACCCAATGCAATGACCCTGGAAACAAAACAGAAATTTCAGTTCATATTGTCTGGCTTGAAGAGAAAGACATCCTGCTGCCCTGCCCATCACCCTGGAATATGCCTCTCCTGCCTAAGGAGAAACCTGGGAACTGATTCTCATGAGTCTGATTCTCCCAGAAGAACAGGTGTACACTGCCTTGGATATGAAAGAAACATTCTTCAGCCCTCCATTGGCAGAGGTGAATCAACCCATCTTTGCTTTTAAATGGACGGACCCAGTAGGAGGTTATGATAGGCAACATATCTGGACCAGGTTGCCAAAGGATTTAAAGGCTCTAAATGCAGACTTCCTGTCCCTCCATCAGAGGTTTCTTGGAAAAATGGATTATAAAAAGCCACTGAGGAACTGCTGCAAGAGTTACAGACCTTGGGCCACAAAATGTCAACCAAGAAAGTTCAACTTTGTAGAAGGTTACCTATCTTCACCATCAGCTAAAGAGGGGCAGAAGGGAGGGAGCCACACTCACCACCTCAATTCTGGTAAACAGTTGTCCCATGATGCCACCAAGTACCTTGCAGCACACTGCCTACAAACCCCATTCAAGTGCTTGGCTTCCTGAAAGAGCCAGAGTTCCTGCTGCCCAAACTAGGAAGCTGCCATTTCTAATGCTAAGTCAGTTAAGCCTTTTCCAAAAGGAGCCACTGCCCCCAGCTCACTGTCAGCAAACAGAGCCCCCCAGTGCTTGCTACCAAGATGCCATGCTTAACTCTGTTCTTTTGTGTCTAGAATGCCTTTCCAAGCTTTTTCAGGTTTTGCATGGATGTTGTCAGCCCCACATTGGGCACCAATCTATTGGTGGAGGCTGCTTGTTCATTTCCTGGCCATCCAGACCTGAAATAATCACACGGAAACTGTATTATTACAACACTGCTTGGCCTATTAGCTCATGCTTCCTATTGACTAACTCTTATATCTTAAATTAACCCATTTCTATTAATCTGTGTATTGCCACACGGCTGTGGCCTACCGGTAAAGTTCTGTCCAGCGTCTGGTATTTGTCTCCTGGGGCGGCTACATGGCTTCACTTTGACTCTGCCTACTCTCGCCTCCTCTGTCTGCTTGGAATTCCCTCCTTGCCCTATTCTGTGCTGCCATAGGCCCAAAGCAGGTTCTTTATTAACCAATGGTATACACACCATACAGAGGGGAATCCCACATCAGGGGAGAATAAAAGTACTTGCTAGATACCTTTTCAGGGTGGGTAAATGCATTCCCCACCTGAACTAAAAATGTTCAAATAATAGCTAAAAATCTCCCTCAGGTACTGGTCCCCTTATTTGGCTTCCCCTTAGTAATGAGTTATAGCAATGGCCTGGCTTTCATAGCCAAAACCTCTTGTCATATATGGTACCTCAAAGCCTGCCTCCACAGTGACACACTTCCTCCATCAAGACCACACCTTCTAGAACAAGGCCACACCTCCTAACAGGGCCACTTTCTTTGGGAGCCATTTTCTTTTAAACCACCACATTCTACTGCAAAGCTTGTCACCATATCATAATGCAAAAATGCATTCAGTCCAACTTCAAAAGTCCCCATGGTCTACAACAGTCTCAAACTTATTTAAAAGTCTAAAGTTCAAAGTCTTCTGAGATTCATGCAATCTCTTAACTGTAATCCCCTGTAAAATCAAAATGAAAAAGTAAATCACATACTTCCAACATATAATGACACAGGATACACATTAACATTTCACAAACAGGGAAGGGAGCATAATGAGGAAATAATGGACCAAAGCAAGGCAGAAACAAGCTGGGAAAACTCCAAACTCTTCTTTCTCTTGGGCTGGCTCCACTCCCTGTCGGCAGCTTTCCTTGTCAGGTATCCCATGACTCTGGCATCTCCAATATCTTAGGTTCTCCAAAGCAATCCAGCCTTCAATTTCACACCTTCAAACAATGGCTTCTATAGGCCTTAATTCAGGGACACCTCTAACACATGCCTGGCCTATAGCAGCTTTCCTTAGTCGTGGAGGCAAATTCTATAGCCCCTTTCATCTACCCTTAACTCTAGAACCATGTGTTCAAAGCTACCAAGTTCTGCTGCTTGTCTGGACTGGAATACAACCCCATGTTGTATTACATCTTCACTAAATTTCTGGTTTTGTTGATTTTCTTCACTGCCTAAGCTTGGCTGTTCTGGAACTTGCTCTATAGACCAGGGTGGCCTTAGACTCAGATGCCCACCATTCTCTTCCATCTGAGTGCCATGAAAAGTGTGCCCCACCACACCCAGCTCGATGATTTTCTTTAATTCCTTTTCACAAGTTGGAAACTTAGCTTGGTAGGATTTTGGCCTGAGGTCACCGCTCCCTTTTTCCATTTCTTCATAAATTCATCTCTCTGGACACAAAACTTAGCTCCACCTCCTGGAACTTCTTTTCTCTTCAAGTCTTACAGTTTTGCAATTTACTCTCTTCAATTTGTTCCCTTTCATTATCAATCTTCATTAAAGTTACCACAAATAACCACAGGACAAAGTCTATACTAGGCTGTTTTGAAATTTCCTTTGTAGACAGAATTAACCCAAAACTTTTCACTTTGCCCTCAAGCAAAATCTTGGACAAGGGCAGAAGGCAACCACATTTTTCACCAAAATGTCACAAGACCAGTTTCTAGGCTACATATTTACATTCTTCTCCTCTGAAACCTCTTGATCAAGACACCCACCTTTCAAATCACACTCACAACCACTTTCTTCCATGTTCCTCCTTGGATGGCCCATTAAGGAGCAGTTAAGGTGTTGAAATGCTTTTTAAATCATAGTCTCAAGGTCCATATTCCTTCAAACGAAAGTATGGTTGTCATCACAGCAATACCCCACTCCTGGTACCACTTTTTATTTTAGTCAGGGTTTTTATTGCTGTGAAGAGACACCATGACCACACCAACTCTTTAATTTTGGTTGCTTGCTAGCAGTTTAGAAGTTTAGCCCATTATTGTTGTGGCAGGAAGCATGGCAGTAGGCAAGTCAACGCGGTGCTAGAGAGTTATTTGAGAGTTCTTACATCTAGACTCATTGGGAAAAAAAAAGTGGTCTGTCTCACGGGGAATGGCTTGAGCATATGTAAGACCTCAAAGCCTGTCTCTACAGTGACACACTTCCTCCAACCAGGCCATGCCTATTTCCACAAGAATGTACCTCCTAATGGTGCCATTCCTTTGGAGGACCATTTTTATTCAAACCACACATTTATAAACTAATAGTTAAGGATCCATCCGGAGGAGTAAGTATGTGCCCACCCGGCTGGCCGGATGGCCCTGGAATGGAGAACAGGCCCCCTCCAATTCCCTAAACGTTTCTGGCCATTCAGTAGAGCATCTCTCTGGCTCTCTCTATTTACCCCATTCCCCCAACTCAGCCTGCTTTGGGGCTGAGGGTCTGGGGAGCCAGTGGTGAGTGCTCCTGCAGCAGGGGCTTCTTTGTTACACATGAGCCTGCCCCTGCCAAGCCTGCCCTTTTGTCTGTGAGGTCCTTGGCCCAGCAAGTGGCCCTGCTCCTGTACTGACGAGATCCATCCAGAGGGGTAAGTTGTGTGGCTGCCCAGCTGGCCGAACACCCCAGGAATGGAGTACAGGCCCCCTCCAATTCCCTAAACGTTTCTGAAGACACAACATACCCAAACCTATGGGACACTATGAAAGCAGTGCTAAGAGAAAAGTTCATAGCACTAAGTACCCACATAAAGAAAATGGAGAAAGCTCACATTAGAGACTTAACAGCATACCTGAAAGCTCTAGAAAAAAAAAGAAGCAGACTCACCCAGAAGGAGTAAAAGACTGGAATTAATCAAGCTGAGGGCTGATATCAACAAAATAGAAACATAGAAAACAATCCAAAGAATCAATGAAACAAAGAGCTGGTTCTTTGAAAAATCAACATGATTGACAAACCCCTATCCAAACTAATCAAAAGGCAGAGAGAGAACACACAAATTAATAAGATCAGAAAAGGGGGACATAACAACAGACACTGAGGAAATTCAGAGAATCATTAGGTTTTACTACAAAAGCCTGTACGCCACAAATTGGAAAATGTAAAAGAAATGGACATTTTAAAGATAAGTACCATATACCAAAACTAAATCAAGACCAGGTGAGCAATTTAAATAGACCTATAAGTCGCAAGGAAATAGAAGCTGTCATCAAAAACCTCCAAACCAAAAAAAGCCCAGGACCAGATGGTTTTAATGCAGAATTCTACCAGAACTTCCAAGAAGAGCTAATACCTATACTCCTTAATGTGTTTCACATAATAGAAACAGAAGAGTCATTGCCAAACTCTTTTTATGAAGCTACAGTTACCCTGATACCAAAACTACACAAAGACTCTTCTAAGAAAGAGAATTACAGACCAATCTCACTCATGAACATCGATGCAAAAATTCTCAATAAAATACTGGCAAACCGAATCCAAGAACACATCAAAAAATTATTCATTATGATCAAGTAGGCTTCATCCCAGAGATGTGGGGCTGGTTCAATGTACAAAAATCTATCAATGTAATCCATCATATAAATAAGCTGAAAGAAAAATACCATATGATCATTTCATTAGATGCTAAAAAAGCATTTGACAAAATTCAACACCCCTTCATGATAAATATCTAAATATAAAAAAAAGCAATGTACAGCAAGCTGACAGCTAACATCAAATTAAATGGCAAGAAACTCAAAGTGATTCCACTAAAATCAGGAACAAGACAAGGTGGTCCACTTTCTCCATATCTCTTCAATATAGTGCTTGAAGTTCTAGCAATAGCTATAAGACAACATAAGGAGATAAAGGGGATTCAAATTGGAAAGGAAGAAGTCAAACTTAAGTTATTTGCAGATGATATGATAATGTTCATAAGTGACCCCAAACTCTGATAGAAGAGAAAGTGGGAAGTAGACTGCAACACATGGACACAGGAGACCACTTCCTACGTATAACCCCAGTAGCACAGACAATAAGAGCAACAATGAATACATGGGACCTCCTGAAACTGAGAAGCTTCTGCAAAGCAAAGGACACATCATTAAGACAAAAAGGCATCCTACTGAATGGGAAAGATCTTCACCAACCCCACATCAGACAAAGGTCTGATCTTCAAAATTTATAAAGAACTCAAGAAACGTCTACGCCCGATCTCATCTGATCTCGGAAGCTAAGTGGGGTCGGGCCTGGTTAGTACTTGGATGGGAGACTGCCTGGGAATACCGGGTGCTGTAGGCTTAAAAAAAAAGAACTCAAGAAACTAACCCAATTAAAAAATGGGGTACTGAACTGAACAGAGAATTCTCAACAGAAGAAGTTCAAATAGCCAAAATATACTTAAGTCATGTTCAACTTCCTTAGTGATCAGGGAAATGCAAATCAAAACAACTTTGAGATACCATCTTACACCTGTCAGAATGGCTAAAATCAAAAACACCAATGATAACCTATGCTGGAGAGGATGTGGAGTAAGGGGAACACTCATCCATTGCTGGTGGGAATGCAAACTTGTGCAATCACTTTGGAAATCAGTGTGGCAGTTTCTCAGGAAATTGGGAGTCAACCTACCTCAGGATCCAGCAATATCACTCTTGGGAATATACCCAAGAAATGCCCAATCATACTACAAAAGCATTTGTTCAACTATGTTCATAGCGGCATTATTTGTAATAGCCAGAACCTGGAAACAGCCTAGATGCCCCACAATGGAAGAATGGATAAAGAAAGTGTGGAACATATACACATTAGAGTACTACTCAGCAGTAAAAAAACAATGGCATCTTGAATTTTGCATGCAAATGGATGGAAATAGAGGACACTGTCCTGAATGAGGTAACCCAGACCCAAAAAGACAAATATGGAATGTACTCACTCATTAGTGGACTCTAGCCATGAACAAAGAATACTGAGCCTATAGTTCGCGATCCTAGAGAAGCTAAATAATAAGGTGAACCCAAAGAAAAACATATATAGATCCTCCTGGAAATTGGAAGCAGACAAGATCACTGGGCAAAAGTTGGGAGCATGGGGGTGGGGGTGGGGTGGGGTGGGTGGAAGGGGAGAGGGGGATAGAGAAGGGAGAAGGGGAAGATTGGGGAGAGCTTGGGGGAGTGGGATGGTTGAGATGGAGGAGGGGCCGATATGGGAGCAGGGAGGAGGATATCTTAATTAACGGAGCCATTTTAGGGTTGGCAAAAGACTTGGCTCTGGAGGGGTTCCCAGGTGTCCACGGGGATGTCTCCAGCTAGGTACTTGGGCAGTAGAGGAGAGGGTGCCTGAACTGGCCTTGTCCTATAATCACACTGATGAATATCTTGAATATCACCATAGAACCTTCGTCCAGCGATGGATGGAGATAGAGACAGAGACTCACATCGGAGCACTGGTCTGAGCTCCCAAGTTCCAGTTGAAGAACAGAAGGAGGGAGAATATGAGCAAGGAAGTCAGTACCGCGAGGGGTTGGTCCACCCACTGAGACAGTGTGCCTGATCTAATGGGAGCTCGCTAAATCCAGCTGGACTGGAACTGAATGAGCATGTGATCAAACCGGGCTCTCTGAATGTGGCTGACAATGGGGGCTAATTGAGAAGCCAAGGATAATGGTACTGGGATTTGTCTCTACTGCATGCACTGGCTTTTTGGGATCCTAGTCTGTTTGGATGCACACCTTTGTAGGCCTGGATGGAGCGGCCTGCCATGGGGGGGAGGCCTTGGACTTCCCACAGAGCAGGGTACCCTGTCCTCTCTTAGGACTGGAGGGGGAGGGAGGAGGGGGGTGGGGGAGCGGGAGTGAAGTGAGAGGAGGTGGAAATTTTGAGTGGTATTATTTATAAAGCAATAAAAAATAAATTAATAGTTAAAACTTTAGACTTAAATTAAAAATTCCTATGTGCATTTAGACCTCAGAGATCTGACCAGATTTAAAAAATAATTAAGACATTAAAAAACTTTAACAAAACTCTTAGGAGTATCTACCAAAGAAGGAAATGGCCTCCTTCCTTTGCATTGCTTTGGGCCCACTGCACCCCATACAAGGAGAGATTTGTACCACTATGAGATTATGTTTGAAAGATCTCCCCAGTTGCTTCCCTGGCTCAGAGAATTGTAGTTGGGAAAACCCCCTAACCATTCCTTTCTCAGGTCATTACAGACCCTCCAGTTCTCCATACAGCTGTTCATTAGACTCTGAGAGACCCAGCTGACTTCTGGGTCTACACCAGATTCCCCTTGTTATTCCAGTGATGGCATCTGAGTCAAGAGAAGAGCCAGAGGGTGCTGGAATAACCGGGAAAGAAGTCTACAAGGTGACTCTCTCTACTCCCACAGTGGTGAAGACAGCTGACATTACACCATGGGTCCACCACACCAGGCCAAGAAAGTGCAAGCCACAGACACCCATGACAAATGGACTGCTTCTGGATTTTGGGCTCATTTCAGTTGAGGTTTCTTTAGACCCAGGGCCCTTTCAGTCTCTTCCCTCTACCTCCTCCTGAGTCTTGTGTTTTGTACTATGGTTATGAATTCAGGGTTATGGACCCAGCCCATCACCCTTAGGAATAGACTGAAACTTGAGAAAGACAGATACTAGGAAGGTATTAGCTGGAGTGACTACAGATCAGCAACCCATCACCCATCTTGTCCTTTACTTGCTAGTGCACACTGTAAGTGTCTGATTGTACAGAAAATTAAAAAGTCCCTAAAAACTTATCTTTTGAGATAAAATATAAAATTTACAATTCTATATATGTTTTGTGGATGGGTTCCCTAATTGTCAGAAACAAGAACATTTTTATTGCAAAAGTTGGTGTTTTAAAACTAAGATTTTTTGAAAAAATTTCTTTAAAATATTCTGATCTTTGGGAAAAAAGGCTGAGAAATCCCACACAGGGAGGGACTTTGGGGATAGCAATAATCATTCCCAGCCAAAAATCAGCCAGGATTGCTGGTTATGCTTAAACACCCAGCCCCTGTACTACATAGAGATAGGAGCTAACAAGCGTGTCTGCCCACTATTTGCCCAGCTGGCAAATAAAGATTTTTTTTTGCCTGAATCCATGTCCAAACAGTCTTCTCTGGTGAATGCCTCACAGCACCTGCCTCGAATGAATAGACTAAATGTGATAGAGTAGGGACACCTGTGTCCCCTTCTGGGCTTGTGTGAACAGAGACACACATGCCACCGTCTCACATGTGCATACATAGATATACAAACAAGCAAATAAGCAAATATTTTACCAAAACTCAGTAATGGGGCTGGAGAGATGATCAGTGGTTAAAAGCATTGGTTGCTCTTCCAGAAGACACTGGTTCAATCCCAGCACCCACATAATGGCTAATAACCGTCTGTAACTCCAGTCCCAGGGGACCTGGTACCCTCTGTTTGCTTTTGCAAGGGGCACATGTAATTGCGAGAGAAACATGCAGAAAAATACTCATCCATGTAGGATATAGAAAATAAATCTAAAAATAAAATCAAGGGTGATGCTTCTTTGAGACATTTGCAAACTTGAACTGTAAGAGTATTTAGCTGGACTTGAGGGAGTCGACTTCTATTAGTAAAAAAGATTTACTCTATTACTTACAAAATTATGTGTATTTGTATGTTTATGTGTGGTATTGTTCACAGGTATACAAGTGTCCATAGAAGTCAGAATATGGCCTCAGATTCTCTGGAGCTGAGGTTGCAGGCAGTGTTAAGTTGGGAAGTGAATTCTGGTCTTCTACAAAAGCCGTGGATGCTTTTTACCAGTGAGCATCTTTCCAGTCCCCAAATTCCTCAAGCAGCCCCATGAAGTAGACAAACAACCAACTAGAAGCAGGCTCCATTGTTACTGTTTTTGACCAGAGTCACCAGTCCCACTCTAGAGTGTAGTCGTTCACAGTAACAAGACACCAGCTGAGTGAGCTAGACTCAGCACTCCAGTTGTGGTTGGAGAAAGCGGTAACCTGGTCTGATGGAGGCATGGATCATTTGCTTTGCTTTGTTCCCTGCGGGCTGATTGCCAGCAGAGCACAGGTATTAGAAGTGGGGTGGCCCGTGTAGGGATAGAATTGTCCCTCTCAGTCTCAGTCATCCGACCTCTTGATGAGCTACTCCTGATCCTTGGCTGCTTCTGAGAATCAAAAATAGAGTGTAACTGGAGCTTCTCTCCCACCCACCAGTTCCTGAATAACCACTCTGAGCTTAATATTAATTGTAATCTGTTTGACACTTTAGCTTAGGCTTATTATTAACTATCTCTTACAATTTCAATTAACCCATTGCTAATATTCTTTATTTTATCAAGGGCTCGTGGCTTACTTCCATGTGACTGCTGGCATCTCTCTGACCCTGCCCTTTTTTTTTTTCTGTATCTTTTTTTGGATTTCCTGCCTGGCTCTATTCTGCCTGCCTATTGGCCAAATCAGCTTCTTTATTTACCAATGGTAATAAAATCTATTCATGGCATAGAGTCAAACGTATCACATCAAGAGATATCTTTAAAGGAAGAAGAATTTCTCCAGTCAACTTACTATGTGACTGCAATTCCGGCTCCTGCCTGGGTTGTCCAGCTAGCTGGGTCCTGCCGCCTGCAGATTTTGGATGAGCTAGCCTCTGTTATCATGTGGAATCAACTAATCAAAGTAAATCTGTCTCCCTCTTTATATTGGCACATGCTTGTGTTCCTTCCATCCGAAACACCCTGGCTACTCACAAACCATGTTCTGAGAAATGTGGTAAAGGAGGGTAATCTAAGGGAGGGTCTTGGAAAATCCTTCCTGAGAAGTGTGTCAGGCTGATCAGCATCAAGCCGTGCAGACAGCCTGCGACTGCGCCTTGTGCATGCTATTGCAGTCTACCTGGTTCTGCATTTGTGGTCTCAATGTGAGGACTTCCATTACCACCCGTAAATGTTCTTTCCCTATCTCCTTACATATGTAGTTTAAGCACACAGATATATGTATGTACATATGTACAATGACTTTATAGAGAGTGATGGAGGGAGCTTCCCAATAGATATAAGTGCATATATATGTATATGTATGCATATATTCACACAAAAATATAGAGAGAGGGGATGCAGAGAGCTTCTCAATATGTTTAGGAGTCTTTATAAAATTTTGTGAGAGCTGGTTTTAGGAAACTTATGTCATAACAGCTGCTCTTGTTTTTAATTGAGACAGAATCATGTAGCCCAGGTTGACCTTGAGCTCC
>PVIU01030293.1:0-16308 GCA_004026605.1 Ondatra zibethicus | reverse complement strand
CTTTGTCTCAGAGCCTGCTGCCCCAAGATGTGAGATGCCTGATGGTGAGGAAGAAGGTCTGAACTGGGGGAAGGGAGCAGAGCAGAAGGGACCTCAACATCACAGGATCCAACACTCAAATCCCTTCAGAGCCACACTGTGGTGTGAACTCCAAGGCATGTTCACACTAAAATAAAAAACCTTACAAACACTTTAACCCCCGTTCTCAGCTCCTTTATATTAATGATTCTCAGAATTTTTAGATGTAATTTTTTTAAAAGATCAAGTAAAGCTATTTCTTTAAAATAAAGCTTTATTTAAAATACAGTATTCTGCTTTCTTTCTATTTTGTGGAAGTGAATTTTTACGTGGTTAACATGTAATTCTGCTGGAAGGCAGAGCTGCCTGTGGGATGGTGCTCTTGGAGAAAGTGTGAGTCTTGTCATTATGGAGTCAGCATTTCTTCATCCTTGATTAATCTTTTTGCCAGGGTTTTAGGTGCCCTCTATTGGTAATAACCTGAAAGCCTATATGAAAATTTCTGGAATTCAATTATTTTAATTCACATAAATTTGACAAGTGAAAATTGTTTTCCTTCGGTGCAAAGAGATTACCCCTCATTCTGTTTGACTGCACTACTCCTGTACTGTGAAATTCTTTTATTTTTATAAATACTAAAAGGCTTTATTCATCCTCAAATTGACATAACTCCAATGACATCAATGGGTGAATGCACAATAAAATTGAAAATCTTACAACTTCTTACCATGCCATGTCTGACATGAATACCTTTATACACACACATAGCAAGGTCAGCTACAAATGTTTTAGTTAAAAGAAAATATGAATGTAAAATGCATACATATGAAGCCTTACAGAGTAGAGTCCACTTATCAGAATGATCCTTCCCTCCAGGGTTTCAGCAAGACCTCACTTTCAAGAGCCACCAAGTCCATAGTTATTGGTTTCCAGAAGCTGGTGAGACCTTCTCCTCATACTTAGGTTATTTTTCTTGTCCAGAACTAATTCTGTCTTTGACAAGATTTGGGTCTTTGACTGATAGAGCAAATCTCCTCTCAGTCTCTAACACATCCTGAAAGGGTGAAGTTGTAAAGTATCTGTAACAGTAGGCGGAGACCGCTTGTTCGTTCCCGGCTGCCCAGACCCGAAATAATCACACAGAAACTACATTAATTACAACACTGCTTGGCCTATTAATGCAGGCTTCTTATTAGCTAACTCATATATCTTAAATTAACCTATTTCTATTATTTTGTATTTTACCATGAGGCTCGTGGTTTCCTGATAAGGTTCCTGGTCGCTTTTCTCCTTCCGCAGCTATATGGTGTCTCCTTGATTCTGCCTACTCTCTCTATATATATTTCTGCTTAGACTTCCCACCTGGCTATATTCTACTCCGCCATAGGCCCAAAGTTGCTTCTTTATTAACCAATGATAATAAAGCATATTTCACAGCATAAAGAGGGGAATCCCACATCACTTAACTGTTCTTATTCCTAGAAGTGCTACTGGTAGCAGGTTCCTGATACTCAGAAGATCACAGACCTGCTTAGTAATATCCTTGTAGACAAGCTACCCTGAAGCATTGGCAGATAGCTGGGGTCTCCTTGCTATTTAAAGATGGTGAGTCATCCAAAACTGGGAATATTTTTGATGGGAAGGAAGATCCAGTGTCACATAGCAAGGAGATTGAAAACCCAAATCTTTCAAAATTAAGAAATTATAGGTACAAATTCTCATATAGAAGTTATATTATATAATTCTCATAGAGAAATCATATATATACATATACATACATACATGTGTAATATATATATTATGTGTATATATATATATAATTGTCATGTAGGAACCTCCATCACCTTCAGAAACCCACCCAACAGAAGAACGTCTTGATGACAACAAAGAGCTTCTTCATTCTCCCAGGGTGAAATGTCTCTTGCCTACCTGGTCTTCAGGGCATCAGGAATGTATCAGTGTTATTCAGCACCTAGTCAGCCTGATCAGGCTTTTAGAACGTGAGGGGTTTTCCTGTGGCTTAGCACTAAAATGAAGTTTACTTTGAGACTTAAACCTGATGAATGATTTATGCACTTCCTGTACTGATGGATGAAGGCATAGGCAGGAAGAACAGCAGAAGGTCCAGGTGAAAATGTGTAGGCAGATGATGGAGCTGACAGAAGCCCCAACAGCTCCTTACCTCTGTCCAAGCACACCTGGGCCGCTCCCATTCAACAGGGCAGGTGTGTTCTTACCACACGGCTTCTTTTTCTTCTGGCTATGTCTTTTCCTGTTGATAAAATCTCTTTGGTCTCATAGAGTTCGTCCCCCTCAGGGTCCAGTCTCGGGGTCATGGACATTCTGAGTGGTAGATGGTGATGTTCAGACCCCTGCAGATTAGTGTTTGGTTGGGACCCAAACCAGTGCTGCTTTTGTGTTCTGACCACTTTCTCCTCACAGCCTGCTTTCTCACAGGGGAGGTAACTCCATAGGGGTGGGGCTGGATGGTGGACTTTTGAGTTGAAGACCATGTGTCTACATTGGTTAAAAAAAAAAAAGCAAAATGAAGAGCTGTTGTCATCAGGGATGAGAAAGACATGTGAGACTGGAGTGAGAACTCAGTCCTAGGCGAGAGGCTACAGGGTGGCATGTAAGTAGAGTTACTGGGTGCCTAGGTCATCATATAGACGTCATTTTGTAGTAAACATGAAATCAGAATTTGATGTCATTCTACCGTGCTTGGTGTCCCTATTTTCCCTTTTATTGGAATGTGGAAGCTAGTGAGTAAGTAATAGAATTTAACTGGTGTGTCTGGATTCACACTGTTACAACAAGTGCATTTTAACTGCAGGAAAGGCAGGATTAAAATTCCAAGAACCTCACCAATTCCTCATGAAGTACTGGCTCTGCCTCCTCCCTTGGGTTGGTATTAGAGATGGATGGAGGGAGGGTGACCTCAGAGATTTGGCAGGGCACAGAGATTTTCACCTACTCAGTGCTTCCAGGTTCTTGATGCCATCTGGGAACTAATGCTAGGAAGAGTCAATAGTAAAGGAGCTGAAGATGAGACGTGAAGCAGGCCACCACGGCTGAAGAAGACATGAAGCTAGGAGAGGCGAGGATGTGGTGGCAGACAGGGAAGATCTGACCTAGGGAAATGTGGGCAATATGATGAACGTATGTTACATACATGTATGAAATTCTCAGAGTAAATATGAATACAGTTCAAATAAAATTATTCCATGAAATATATAAGGTAAGAATGTGTCCAAACTTTTTATGAAGCCAATATTACAAAATCATACTGATAATGAAACCACACACACACACACACACACACACACACACACACACACATTTAGAACTAATCTCTATTGAACAGGCAAAGTTCTCAATAGAATAATTGTACAATGAATTCAAGTATCTATCAAAATGATCATTAATCATGATCAAGTTGGCTTCATTCCAGTGTACAAGAATGGTTAAAAAGACACACACCAATGAATAAATTCAAATAAATGCAGTTAATTATATAAATGTATTAAAAGACTAAAACCACATGTTCATCTCAACTGATACAAAAAAGACCTTTGACAAAATCCCACATCCCTTCATGATAAAGATCTGATGAGAACAAAATGTAGGCAATATCACTCAACATTAAAAAGGCATATATAACAAGTCTATAGCCAACACTAGGCAAAATGAGAAAAAACAGAATCATCCCCATTACAAGACAAAGGTTCCCACTGTCTCCACTCCTACACAGTATGATGCTTGCAGTCTTAACTGACACACACAACATGAGAATAAAATGAAATGGGTACAAAAGAAGAAGGAGGGAGTCAATAATTCTGTATTTGCAGAAAATGTACTTCTGTACATAAAAGTTCCAAGTATCTCCACCAGGGAACTCCTGGGTGACAAACACTTTAAGAAAACTGCAGGAATCACAACAAACACACTCAAATCAGTAACCTTCCTTAATAGTAACGGCACGCAGATTGAAGATGAAGTCAGGAAAAGGGTCTTTAATCCTCCCATTCACAGTGACTTCAAAAATAAACAAACAGTAAATTAGTCAAGGAAGAAATAGAAATCTCTGAGATACTGAAGAAATAAATTGAAGACACTGGAAGCCGGGAAGACTTCCCAGACTCATGAATTGTTGAGATTAGCTCTGTGAAAATTACCACCCTACTAACCAATACATGGGTTCGGGGATGTACCAATTGAATTCTATTGTCATTCTCCATCAATATAAACTATTTAAGTTCATATTGAAGCACCAAAGGCCCTGGATAACCAAAGCAATCTAGGGCAGAAAAGAATGCTGCTGGAGCTATTGCCAGCAGCAATATTAAAGTAACTATTGCAGTTACACTGCAAAGCCATAGTAATAAAGGAGCATGGTATTGGCACCTAGACAGACACATAGATCAATGGAATTGATTCCAGGGACTAGAGCATTACTAGGTGCTCGTACTGGGGAGGTAATTTTCTTCAGTGATTAAGCAAGTGCTGAGTTATTTGTACTCTAATAAATAGCTGCCTTCACTCATGCTCCTTCAAGCAGCTATATTTAAGCCCAAGGGATCAGCAATAATAATCAATAAATAGGGATGGTTGGATTACTCACTGGATAAAACCATTTGCTGCATAGTCTGACAATCTGAATGGATCCCTGGAATCCATGTAGTAAAAGAAGAGAAACTACACCCACAGGTTTTCCTCTGACTTCCACACCTGGACTTTTATACATGCACACACAGACATACACACACGCACACATGCACGCATGTACAGAGAGAGAGACAGAGAGAGAAAGAGAGAGAGAGAGAGAGAGAGAAATGTAATCAATTAAAATTTTCTTTGCCGGTTAAGGCTTGCTGATAAGAGGTATTGATAAGAGGGATTTGGATTTCAGTGGGACAAAGTAGTGAATTAGAAAGATTAATGAAGGATTATAAATCACCAAAATCCAAAATTGAGTGTATATGTGTGTGTGTGTGTGTGTGTGTGTGTGTCAAAGGACAGACATTTTTAAATTAAGTGATGCTTTATTGTAGAGCAAAATGCTCACCTAAGGAATAAGTGAGGGATCTTAGAGTAAATATCACAGAGTTTTCTCGGTGGGTTTGCACAGAATCTTGGGAATGTTGTAGAAACGAGTGTGGATTTTTCGTTGACTCCTGTGACTCATCAGCAAATACTTCATTTCACGAATGTGTCAGCTGGCCAGAAGGTAAGGAGTCATCTTCCTTTCCACACAAGCTCTGTGTGATGATCTCAGGTCAAGATCATATTTGGTATTTAGGTTGTGAATATCTGCCTTCAAGTTCCTCATGATTTTCTGTTTCTGCCTTTCCTGCTCCTTGCTTCTTGGTGAGATCCAGTTTCGGACTCAACAAGCACCACTGAAGCATAAAATCTGCCAAGCAGCTTCTTTGTTTATAGTTTGTGATAGAGGCCTAGGCTCTATCTTTTTGTTGTTGGTGGTGGTGGGGTTTTTTGGGGTTTTTTTTTTTTGAGACAGGGTTTCTCTGTAGCTTTGGAGCCTGCCCTGGACCCAGCTCTTGTAGACTGGGCTGTTCTTGAGCTCTATCTTTTTAAAATGTGTTTTTAACTGAAACAAGATCACATCACATTCTCCCCACTGCTGTTTCCTCACACCGGCTCCTCCCAGTTACCTATCCCTGGATCCCTCCCATTCATTCTCAAGTTGGTCTCATCTTTATCTTTGGTTGAAATTGATATATCCTGTTGAGTCCCTTTTTGTTGTTTGTGCGTGCATGGTTTCATAGTTGATCACTCTGTGTTGGACAACCAATATGGGGGCTCATCCCAGAGAGAGGTTATCCCCATTCTCCAAGCAGTCATTAGTTGCCTGTAGTTCTTTGTTTATAATGGGACCCTGTGAATTATTTCCCTCCTACATTAATATGCCTATTGACATTGCTATTTTCCATTCTTGTTTATGTAGACATTTATAGTAGAGACTGTTTCACAAAGACTTCTTTGTTTTCTGGCTCTTGCAAACTTTCTCTCTCTTCTACAATATTCCCTCTGTCATAGATGCAGGAGTTGTGATGCAGATGTATCTTTTGGGGCTGTTGGGTCTCCATTGATCTATGCACTGTGTTCAGTATTTGCTGTAAAGAGAGGCTTCTTTACTGAGAGGTGGTAGTACACAGTCTGTGGGTGCAATGACAGCATTTATTGTGTAGTAAGGAATTATGTTGGTCTAGCGAAGCGGCAATAGTAATTTTCTAAGGCCATGACCACACTAGCCACAAGAGTCATTTTCTAAAGCCATGACCACACAAACACCAAGAAGTTACCTAGGTTTACAGGCATGATTTCCCTCCTTTTGAACTGGTCTTAGCTCAATTATACAGTTATTTGTAGCCACTGATATGTTAATGTCAAGCAATGCATGGTGCCATGAAATGATATATCCTACTTCATGGATAAGATTTCACACTTGTGTTCTTATTCTTGAAAGAGAAGCACAGAGTGTCCAAGGACTTTGCAAACCCATGTGTCATGTATTTTCATATAGCCTATATTTAATCCCATTCACTCCTCAAATGAGCCACACAATGTAAAAGTTACATTAAAGCACATTAATATTTTAATCACCATATTTTTCTTACATGATTTTGTTAATGTTATATTGAAGTAATATCTTGAGGTTTTAATCATAATAGCTTTGAAAGTAATACAACTCCAAAAAAATATGGAAATTACAGTAACAGAACACACTGTGGTTTTTATTTTTATTTCTTTTATTGAAAATAAATCCTTTCCTCATATAATATATCCTGAGTATAGTCTCTCCCTCTACTTCTCCTAGTTTCTATCCTCCTTCTTTTCCCTCCAGATCCACTCTCTTTTTATCACTTATTAGAAAAAGAACAGAATTTCAAGAGACAGCAACAAAACATGATCAAATAAAATTTAATAAAATAAAACAAAACCATCACATTGAAGCGGAACAAGGCAACCCAATGGAAGGAAATGGGTTGCCCAAGAGTAGGTACAAGAATCAGAAACCCACTCATTTATACATTTGGGAGTCCCATAAAAATAGTAAGCCGAAAGCTATTATATATACACAAAGGACCTGGTGTCGATCCATGTGTTTGCTGCTTCAATCTTTGTGAGGTCATAGTAGCCTTACTCAATTGATTCAGAGGGACTTGTTCTGGCATTTTCCATCCCCTCTAACTCTTGAATACTCTATGTCTTCTTCCATGGGTTCCACTTATCACCAAGGGGCAGGGTTTAATGGAGACATCTCATTTGGAGCTGATCATCCCAAGGATTCTCTCCACATAATGTCTGGCTGTGCATCTCTGCTTATGTTTCTATGTGCTACCAGAGGAAGCTTCCCTGATGATGACTAAGTAAGGCACTGATCTATAACTATAGCAGAATATCATTGGGACACTTTATGTCAATACTTTTTATTTAGACCAGTAGTGTTTGACTTTAGCCCAGGTCTCTGAACTATCTGGTCTCTGGTTCTTAGACATCCAAGAAGTGTTTCCTCTCATGGAGTGGGCCTTAAGTCAAAGCAGATATTGATTGGCTACTCCCACAAGTTCTGGAACACCATTTCCCTGACACATTCACAGCAAAGAGAGGGGAATCCCATATCACCTCCCTTTTCTGTCTAATTCAAAAAGACAGTTTTAATTTTAACATGGTAAAATTAATATAGCAAAACAAGTATCAAGTAAGAATTACAGTTACAATATTTATATCTACTTTATGTTTTATCACAACTAAGGAATTCTATATTTATGACTATCTATTCTTCAACTCCAAAAAGACCCCAGAAGGATATAATATTACCTAAGTTAACAGGAAGTACATCAAAGACTCCAGAAGGATATAATATTAATTAAGTAAACAGAAAGTGCATTGTAAGCAACTTCCAAAACTCTAGAACTGACAGAGACATCTTACTGCCTGGACAGTCACCCAAAGTTCTTTTGTAGCATTGGGGCATCCATCTTCAGTCTACAGGCCCATAGTATCCAGCAAATTATTTCATGAATCTGGAAATTTGAAAGACTGTTTCACCTCTATTGAAAGTTTGTTAGTCACTTTCTTCTGTATCCTGTAGAATGTCTGGCAGACTCTTTCATGACACAGGAACCCTAAAGGACTGTCTCACTTTTAGGCAAGTTCAACAGTCATTTTTCTATGGGTCCTGCATGTCCAGTTCATACAGCATAACATCAAGCAGTCCAGGCAAGAGCAGTTTCTTGCTAAAATGGCTAACAAACTTCAAAAGGAGTCTCTTCAATGCACATCATTCTCTTGAAGTAGATTGGTGCTCCCAGGAGCAGATGTGTTTCATTGTCATGAAGAGTCCTAAGTTTTTAAAACATTTTAAATGCCAAATTCTGTTGGTCTTTGAAAGGTTTGAAGAATACCTAGCCATATGAAATATATCTCTTTACCTCTAAAAACCCAAACTAACTTGACTACAAGCTTGACTGCTATATATGACTATCTGTTAACTTATATTTTTTAAGTTTACATTACATTTTTAATGAACTGCACAAGCATAATACCTTAATCAAGAGCAGAAATATACATGTAACAAAATTGGCATTAAATTTGTATCAATAAACTAAGATCCATACCAATTCAAAGTATTCCTCTCTATAGCATATCCCCCTTTAAATGTAAATAAACATTTATAAACAATCATTTATGGAATTTGGGCATTGTTCTCTAGACTACTTCCTGCTGATTTGGGGCACTGTTAATCAAGTCTTTCTTGGGGTGTCCTGTGTGGTAGGTCCATGTCAGCCAGCAGTCCTGAAGCTATCATGGATGTTGGACCATCTGGGCCATTGTTTCTGGGTGTCTTCTTAGATCACACCATATTAGACAGTAAGGAACTCAGCTTTCTATTGGAAACAAAAGCAGAATCTCTTTTCCAAAGCAACGTATCCTTAGACCCAAATTTTGAAGTCAAGATACCTTTAAAATATATATGCTAGTTTAGTTTAACAGCCACACAATGAAATGTCTCTCTGTACTTAGTTCATTCGCAGTCAAAAAATTTAAAGAAAACACAATATACATAACCCAGACTCTCTGTGTATGTTCCATCTTTAAATGGCTTAGTTTTCTTACTCTATTACTTTTTCTACAAGTTTAATATTTATTTTATTATCCTTACTCCTTTAATCTATGACAGTCTGTACTTTTTTATATTATAACTGTCTATACTCTTTTTCCTCTCTCTCTCTCTCTCTCAAGCCAATGTACATTTATCCAACACTGTGACTCATTTAGAGGTCTTCTCCATCTGAATTTGTCTTCATTGCATGCATATCTGTAATTTTTTTTGACTAGGAACTTATTTTTTTTAAATGCTCAGTGGATGTGGCTAGGACCAACTCCATGGCCCTGCCTGTTGGCTCTGCCCAGTACAACATGGAGGAGGCATGTTCACTGCCTCTGAGAGCAATGCACACTGCCCCAGTTCCAGAGAGCGGGTCTATGTCACCATTAAGAAATTTGTAACATACTGCTCACAGACCCCATTTAAGTACTCAGGATCCTGAAACAGATAGAGCTGTTTCTGCAACTAGCACAAACCAGGAAGCCCTCCCCTAAAGAAGCCACGCAGCCTTCGCTGCCAATGCTGAGTCAGGAAGACCTCTCTTAATGGAGCCGCACCTTCCCTGTTTGGTGTCAGCAAACAGAGCCCATCTGGAAAAAAATGTGGCTACCAAGAAGCTGCTCTAAACTCTGTTTTTGTGTCTAGAGTTCCTTTTTAAAGCTCTCTCAGGTTTTATGTGGATATAGTCAGCCCATATTGGTGCACCGATTTGTAGGTGGAAGCTGTTCATTCATTTCCCGGCTGCCCAGACCCTGTGGATTACCAGTAAGGTTCTCCAATGTCTGTCTCCTCTGGCAGGTACATGAAGTCTCTTTGACTCTGCCTACTCTCTCTACACATCTCTGTTTGGATTTTCTGCCTGGTTTTACTCTGTTAAGCCATTGGCCAAAAGCAGTTTCTTTATTAATCAATGGCAATAACACATATTCACAGTATAGAGAGTGGAATCCCACATCACCTGTATGTCTTAGTTAGGGTTTCTATTCCTATGAAGAGACACCATGACCACTACAACTCTTACAAAGGACACCATTTCATTAAAGGCTCTTCTTTCAATTCAAGTGTCTGCTGTTCTAGTGAGGCAGAGGAAAAGGAGAGGGTGGGAAAGTTCTGTGGGAAAAAAATTAGGTCATGATTGCTTATTAAAGTGTATCTAGGAATTAAGAAATTAATTACTTATTAAAATATCTAAGAAAACTGTACTAAGGAGTAGGTTATAGGAGTCATTTGCGTGGAGTCCTGCATGAGAGGTGAAAGAGTGCTAGGTGTCACGTAGAGATAGTTATGCAGATTTTATAGCTAGGAGCTGACTGAGACTCAGTAGATGGAAAATTGTTAAGAAGTATCAAGGTGAAGGGGATTCTGACTAAACAGACCTACAGGAATCTTGCTGTTGACCATGTGAGGAGACATAATCTGGGGCATTGGTGGAGAAAAGGGCTTTTTATCACACAGAGATGATTATCAGATAGTAAGGATTGAGGTTCATGCTAAACTGACTTAATAGCATTGTTGTCTGAAAAAGGATGTTACAAAGACTTGCACAGACAGGCTTAGCACAAGATTTAGAGCTCTAAATTAAGAAGAGCCAAGTATAATTTAATATATTTTCCATATAAACAGGTATCCCAATCACTTGAAGCAACAATAATGACTTCCTTTCTAGGACTTAAACATCCGTAAATGCTTCTCTTGCATTACAGATTCTGTAGATCAAATTTAGTCTTTCTCCACATTTGGTAGTGTAAGGGAGACAGGTATTGTATCTCCTTTTCCTACTTGGTTGGGAAACATGTTCATGAAATGATGTACAGAAAAAAAAATGATGTCTCTATGTATCACCTACTATTCTATTGCTGTAATGGAACACCATGACCAGGGCGATTTATAGAAAGAATGGTTTATTTTGGGCTCCTGAATCCATAGGATTAGGGTTCGTATCCAGGGTGGCAGCAGGTGGCAGGCATGACAGAGAGAGCAGGGCCGAGAGCTCACATCTTGAAACACAGACAAGAAGCAGAGCGCTCACTAGAAACAAGTGCAAGGGTTCGGATGCTCAAAGCCCGCACTTGGTGACCTATTTCCCCCAGTAATGCCAGATCTCCTACATCTACCCAAACCGTGTCACCAACTGGGGACCAACTATATAGATGTCCAAGAATATGGTGACATCTCATTCAAACCAAAAACTATGTAATAAATATCATTTATCCTTAAAAAGCAAGAAAGTTGGACATATGATATTGGGACCTAATTCATTTCATTTAAGGAAAATTATGTTTTATTTATGTATTTTAAATTTGGGGGAAGGGCATGTGTGTGGAGGTCACGAGAGATGTACAGGAGTCAGTTTTCTACTTCCACTATTGAGTGACTTAAATTCAGGCCACCAGGTTTTTTGTAAGCTGTGTTTATAATGCAAGATTTATCTTGCAGACCCACTATTTATCTTATCAAATGGCCTTTTAAGGGGCTACTGCCACTGGACCCATACCTACAATAGTTAAAATGGGAACTTGCATGCAATATATGTGTCATTCAATGAAAAGAATGACAAGTCACATGGTGCTTCTGGGCACCAAATGAGTCTCAATCAGAAAATCTGTAAATTTTAATATGTGCAAAAGTGTGCAAATTATGGTCCCATTTTGATCAAATAATATTGTGGAAATGGAAATATGATTGTTTCACCTGGAAAGGATTTCTGTAACAAATGCATGTTTTATATTACTGAGGAAATCATAATGATTTGGAACATTCCTGAACCTTGGGATTTTATTGAAAATATATTCTTCTCTCATACAGTACAACCTGATCATAGTTTCCCTCCCTCCATTCCTCCCAGCTTCCCCTACCACACCTCTCCCCAGATCCACTCCCCCTCCATTTCGTCTTCAGAAAAGAGCAGGCTTCCAAGAGATGACAGCCAAACAAGACAAAACAAGAGAGTAAGACAAGACAAAAGTCCTCATATTGAGGTTGGACAGGACAATACAACAGGAGAAAAAGAGTTCCCAAACAGGCAGAAGAGTCAGATACATACATGATCCCATGCATAGGAGTCCCACAAAAATGCCAAACTCACAGATATAACATGTACTCTGAGTACTTGGCACAGACCCATGTAGGCCCTGAAGCAGCATGCTTCAGTCTCTCTAAACCCATGTGAGCCCTACTTACTTGATTTGGTGGCCATGATCTCCCGGAGACCTCTGTTTTTAAGTTCTGGGTTGCAGTAGCTAATGGTTACTATTATATACTTATGATTTCTTCTACCTAAAACATTATTAAGTTCTCTTTATTTTACATTTTATCAATGAGGTTCATGAAGTATCTTAACTTAAATCTCAAGATAGACACTAGGTTTCCATACAGCAAAACCCAGAGAGTAAAACTGAAGAAATTTCCATATTTCTCATTTACCCTTTTCTACTAATTAACACAGCCTTTACAAATGATTCTTATATCATGAATCAGCTGCTAAAGACAGGAGAGGTCAAAGTATCTCTGAGCAAGGAGACTAGGCAAGATGTGCAACCAGTGGAGGCGTCACAGGAGACCTCATCCCATCCTTTCATCCCCTGTTCCACACAAGGCTTTGACCTTGACAGTCTCCTCTCTGTTTCAAGACAGCCTTCCTCTAACTATTCTCTTTTCTTTAAAATCTCTTATTTAATTTGAATTGTGTGTGTGTGTGCATTTTACCTTAACCATTTGTGTGTCCAGTGCTCAAAGGGAGAAGAAGAAAATATTGGATTCCCTGAAACTAGAGTTAAAGATTATTGGGGGCTACAAGTGGATTCTGGGAGCTGAACTTGGGTCTCCTGCAAGACCAGCAAATACTCTGTGGAGTTATCGCTCTAGTCCCTCTCCTAAAGATTTTTTGTGAGACCCACCTGGATTCAACCCCTATACTGGGGAAGCATCCTAGGGTCTGTATTCCTACCAACAGACATTAGACTTGAAAATACTGACTCATACTACTCCAGGGTGTGTTTCTTATTCAAAGTTAAAACTGTGGTTATGTTGAGAATCCATTCAAAATTGCCTGTAAACACGTGCTTCTTAAAAAACCCACAAGCAAAATAGAGGGGTACTAAATGATCCTAGGACTCAAGGCTCATTCCTTAGCATCCTCTACAAGAGGCCTTTGTGATCTCCCCCATAGTCCAGTTGTCAACATATCACTCCACCCTCCAGGACAGGGTGGAATCAAATTTCTGAAAACATCTGGACTGACAGAGCCTGGGGCCCAATGCTGTCATCAACACAGTCATAAAGATGCTAGGATTGTTGGGTGAGGCCTCGTGGCCAGAGATTGGGGATTTAAAGACGGAATGGTGTGCAGCTGGGCTACATTCTGGATGCCCAGGAACCACTGAAGAGCTGAGTCAGTGACGTGCACGAGTACAGCATTGGACATCTCAGGTGAGGCCCTGGCTCTGCCAAAGTAGACTGGGAACTGCAGGAGAGCCCTGGAGAGATGCCCTGGAGAGTGAGGCAGGCCCATCATGAATGAGGAAATCTTACACTTAGAAGTCTTGGTGAGAAGCAGGGGAGGATTAGAGGAGGATAGAACAAGTCAACCAGGCCCCTCAGTCATCCAACTTTGTTCTGGATCCCTGTGAGTACAAATCTGAGCCTGGTCACAACGAGTATCATTTGTCCCTTGGACAATGGCAGCCATGCCTAGTGCTTCCCATTCAGATAGGATCACCTTTTCCCATATTAAAACAAGTTAAAACCTCAGGTCTCGTCTGTCCTGTACAGATAGAACACCAAGCAGCATGGCCCTAACCTAGCATCTTCTTGGGGAGTTAAACCGAAGAATGCAAAATCTGGAGTTGAGCATCCTAAGAGTGGTCTCCTCTTTATTCCACGCATACTAGTGGCTCTAGGTTCTAGTGACATGACCTTGTGGACTCCTTCCTCTGTGAGGCAGTGCACAGAGGCTCAGGGGGCACAGAGATAATTGTGTGTCAGAAGAAGAAGTAGATGTTGTCATTCCTAGGTTCTCAAGAAAGGAGAGGCTAGACTGTTCTCATTCAAGAGGAATTGTCCAAGATAATAGGGTAACTTGTAGGAGGTTCTTCTGTATTTGTGTTGCTTTCATTGGTGAATAAAGAAACTGCCTTGGCCTTTTGATAGGGCAAAAATCAGGTAGGTGGAGTAGACAGATGGAATGTTGGGAGGAAGAAGGGCAGTGTGGCAGACGCCATGGTTCTCCTGCCTGAGACTGATGCTGGTTAGAAGCTTTCCCGGTAAGCCATGACCTCATGGTGAATACAGATTAATAAAAATGGGTTAGATCAAGAGTGAGAGTTGGCCAAGAAGAGGCTAGATATAATGGACCAGGCAGTAATTTAATTAATACAATTTCCATGTGGTTATTTTGGGGCGTAAGCTAGCTGGGCGGCAGAACGGGGCCACCACTCCTCTTCATACAGTAACTCCTGCTTGAAGAAGATGTCCAATGTCCCTCAGCTCTTGAAGTTGTCTTACTCTGTACAAATTCTAGGTCCACTCTACCTTATGTCCTCCGTTACAGCTTGAACTTTTGGAATCATGGGATATATAAACATCTGCCTGATAAGTGAAGCTCCATCCTTAGAGCAGCCATGAGCAGCTACTCATGTGTGTGGCCTAACAAATACCTCCATGTGTTTTATTTAAACAAACCACACCATTATCCTTTTGCATATTGCTTAGGTAAATGCTTGGAGTAGTTCAAACAGTCTTGATCCACCATCTGTGCCTTAATTTCTCAGTAAAGAAGGAAACACTTTAGTAACTTTGACATACATAGACTGGGATTTCTCCCTTTTTTCTCCAGGCACTTGAGACATGACTCCTGCTGTCTTCCTAGTCATCCTGTGCTTGGCAGTGACCTCAGCTGCTGTATCTCCTGATGTCATACTGGATGTCAAATATCACGATGAGATGATAAAAAATGAGAAGCCGGTTGGTAACATGGAAACTATACAAAGAAATCTCACAACTAGTCCTTGTTCTTAAGAATACATAGGCATAAAGGAGGGCATAGTGGTCAACCATCACCAAGGAACTGTTTAAAGTTGTGTACTATGAACACAGGGTGGCTTCCTTTGCTGAAATACAGGGTATGGAGAATGGCTGGCTGTAGTGTCCTGAGAACCTTCTCCAGGTTACTCTCTATCTGTCACAGCAAGTCCACTTGGTCGGCTTGTGTGTGGACTTAATATGAAGGAAACACTGTCACTTATGTTATTTCTAGGTTGAAGAAGAAGAGAGAAGAGTGACGTGGGAGGAGTATATGAAGAAGATTGAACAGGGCGATAAGGAGAATGGCCTGGAGCGTGACAACGTCAACCTCCATATAAATGTCTTTGATGACCTGGTGAGTGTGGCTTAGATGGCTTAGCTCTGTGCTTCTTCACTTCACATTTTTATAGTTAGTCTGTTGGTTTCCATTGTTTTATTTACTTCTTCCATGAAGATTCCAGAAGAATTCAAGAAAGAGATGAATGAACCTTTATTCACAATGTTTGAAGAGGAGGAAAAAACTCAAACACAGCCAGTTGACAATTTCCCTAAATTTGAGGATTGGGCAGGGAGCGGTGATACAATTCCTGTCCAGGATCAGGTATGATGGCGTCACATTCCCACCCTGTTGACAGAGATTTTTGTCCTGCCTGGTCCCACAGCCATTCATTCCCAAAGAAAGACACAGAGGTTGGCCTATTAGCTCAGGCTTTCTTATTAACTAACCCTGACATCTTACATTAACCCATAATTCTTTTCTGAGTTCACCATGTGGCTTGGTACCTATATCAGTGACACATTCTCATCTTGCTTCCTCTGAGTCTGGGTGATAACTGCAGACTAAGCCCTTCCTCTTTCCATAATTCTCCTGTTCTGGTTGCCCCACCTATACTTCCTGCCTGGCTACTGGC
Organism: Ondatra zibethicus; assembly: GCA_004026605.1. NCBI lineage: Eukaryota > Metazoa > Chordata > Mammalia > Rodentia > Cricetidae > Ondatra > Ondatra zibethicus. The sequence continues at coordinate 225 of PVIU01030293.1, read as the reverse complement.
CAATCAGCATTTTATTAAACCAATACAAGTGACAAATCTTTACAGAGTACAAGACCATTGTCCCACAGCATCACCCTTAACTACCCACTGGGAAGCCTAGAGGGAACTGGAGTTCTCACTCATGTCAGCTGTGGAACAACACACAGCTCACTATTTGACTATGTATTCTTCTCTGTGAATTGTGGCTAGAGGTGATAACTGTTTGTAGGTGTCAACCTTCTCCTT
>PVIU01030292.1:0-16306 GCA_004026605.1 Ondatra zibethicus | reverse complement strand
GAGGGAGGGAGGGAGAGAGAGAGAGAGAAGGAAAGAAAATGGCAGCCCAGTTACTATGAAATCCTTCAGAACTAGGGGAAAGGTCAGTAGGACCATGACTCAGCCATTCCAAGAGCTGGAAGAAATGCTTTGTTTTAACCTTTCACAAAGAAGTTCATCTACTTGGAAGATCTTCCTGTTTTAAAAATCTAAACAGTAAAACTCAGGATACTGCTGTCAGCTTATTTATGTTAGGGGAAGCTGGAGTCAAAGGTTGCCTGCTTGGCCATGTGCTTTGCTATTTATCTCCACGTACAAACCCTCAAACAGCAACTTTACCATCTTGTGACATTGCCACGTTGTACGTTTATACCATCAAGGCCCCAGTAAAAGGCTACCTACACATTCTTTCAAAAACCTTGCTTCTTCTGCAGTTACTGATGTTTGCTTGAGATTAAATGGAATTAAATTTTGATTTTTTTCTTTTGTGGTATTATTTCTTAACGATTTGGTTTATTTTTTAAATAGTCTATCAATTATTTGAGAACTTCACACAATATGTTTGTTATCATAGTCACTATCAACTCCTCCCAACTCCTCCCAGATTAGCTCCACTTCCCTATCCCCCAAATCTGTATCTCCTTCTTTTAATAATCCACCAAATCTAATCTGTGCTGTACTCCTCAGTGTGAGGTCATCTGCTGGATTGTGATTGGCTATCGGGAGAGTAGCCACAGCCTCAGAGAAAACTGACTTTCCCTCCCCCAGAACCCATCACCATTTTAGTCTTTATTAGTATAGCTATGGGACAGTATGTGCACGTGAGTTCAGTTACCCAAAGAGGCCAGCAGAGGGTGTTAAGTTCCCCTGGAGCTGGGGTAACAGGCTGTTGTGAAACACCTTATTGGGCACTGGTCATAGAACTTGGGTCCTCTGAAAAAAGCAGTAAGCACTCTACTGCCGAACCACCTCTCCAGTCCCTTGTTTTGTGGTGTCACCTACACCTGTCACTTAAATGACTCACTTCAACCCCAATATAGCATGACCTTTCAAGAAGGGACTAGCTAAACAGTGACACTGAAGAACGTGTCCTCACTTTAATGGCGGATGTCTGTTTTAGGGAACAGTAGACATCGGGTTTCCTGTCTCTTTGTTAAGAAAAAAAATGCACTGTGGAATGTTTTTAAAACACAATGATTCTTCAACTTTATCTCCCACCAGCCTTAACTTGGGAAGACATTTATGAGCCTACAGAAATTGCAAGTTATCACTGTGAGTAAGTCTTAAAACTTCGGTGACATATTTTAGGGTCAAATTCACAATGCATTATATTCTTGCCTTCTGCACCCTGTCTCATTCCTTAACAGAATAGAATCCAGTTGGTGTGTGCCAGCTGATGGTCAGGAGCTCACCTCGGGATGATTTGATCTTCCACTCTGCTAGTACTGATGGATGGCGAGTTAGAGGCTGAATACCAAAGGTACAGCAATGAGCAAAGCCCAACAGTGGTCCTTGCCCTCGTGGCGTTTACAGCTGGCCGGAGTTGACAAATAAAAAGAAAATACAAGTAGGTGTGGCATAAAAATATGGGTGGGCTGGGTGGGAAAGGAGCACACGGTATACCACGGAATGAAGAACAGACTTGACTACCAGGACCATCTTCTCAATGGACATCCAGGTGGCCCATGGGACTGCATGTGCCTTTGCCTCTGTAGCTATGGAGAACTCTCAACCACTTATGCTCCAGTGAAAGCCCAGGCTAAAACCCAGTGCTGTCTAAGTGTTTTCAAGTTCCATCCCTCCCTCTCCTTTCTCTCTCTGGTGCTCTTCCAAGTCCTTATTTAACCATTTTACTAGACAGACAAAGATTTGTAACCACAGTGGTGTCATATTCTCCAGTGAGATTGGAAGAGACAGTTGATCCCTTAGAATGCATTTGCTACCCACACCTTCCACACTCAGGCCCTGGAAAGCATACTTCTATGTCTAGTTCTGAATTCAACTCTTTTAGATTCCATATACAAGTGAGATGATGCCGCATTTATCATTCCTAGTATTCTTAGAATTTATTGTTTCTTAGCATAATGCTCTCCAGGTTCAAGAGTGCCAGTAAAGAGTTGGCAAGATGATTCAGCATGCAAAGACACTGCCACCAAGCCTGAAGAAATGAGTTCCATCTCCAAGACCTAACAGAGAGACTCAACACCCACAGCGTGTCCTCCAACTCCACACAATATCTCTGTGACCAATGCCAATGACAAGGAGATCTGTGTATTCCCAGAAAATAACTGAAAACAATAGCTTTCAAGAAACTCAGCAAGTCACACAGAAACAAAGACAGAAAACAATATCAAAAACGCAGCCTATGAATTAAGCAAGAAGTTCAATAAAGGGAGAGAAATTATCAAAAAGGAAACACATATCTGGGGACTAAAGAACACAATTTATTAAATAAAATAAATGCAAGATAGAACCTTGACTATGCAGAACTTGAAGGCCAGTCATAGGAAAGCAGATGGTCAGAAAAGAACAAAGAAAGGGAGAGAAAAAGAGTTATCATAACTCTAGGACACCAAGTAAAGAGTGAACATTCTCATTCTGTTGATCTCATTTTAAAAATAACAGGTGAAGTTTTTCAGAATCTAATGAAAGATATGGATATCCAGACACACAGAGCTCAAAAGTCTCCAATGAAGATATAGCACACTAGTGCTCATCAACTTATATTGGAGCTACGTCCCAATGAACATCTCATAAGATGAAAATATAACCAAATATCAATTATATATATAACCTGCAGAACATCACAGTCCATCAACATGGTGTGCAGCAGAGGGTCAGCTGTTAATCCCCATGACTGTATGACAACGAGGTGCCATTGCCATTGCCATGGAGCAGCATCACACAGACATTGTATACCACCTCACCAGCAGGTAAGAGGAGCTCAGAGATATTGGCATCCTGACTCTGTGACTGGCAAATCAAGTGCTCTGTTTATGCTCATTCCTCTTCATCAGCTGTCTGTTGACAGAGATTGGGCCTCTCAGTTAGGCAAAAGAACAATTATTCAGGGGAACTAAATGACCTCACAACAACTGTTATCAAGGCATAAAGATTGGGCCAAAGATTAGTTAAAGGTCCAAGGTGGTTTTTAGGCTCTAATATTAGAATATATCTTGTAGAGTACTATAAAATGAGTAGACAGACAGATACATACATACATACACACATACGTGCATTCATACACATGTGTATGTATGTAGATAAGATAATAGATACCAGACAAATACATACATGTGTACATAGATGATAGATATTTACATGCATGTACTTACACATAGACGATTGACAGATTGATAGATGGCAGATACATATATACACAGATGAATAAATAGATACATACATTTGTACATTACACATACACATAGATGAAGGTAGATAGATGATACATGTTAGAAGATAGATAAATAAATAGAAGATAGAATAGATAGATGATAGATAGATAGATAGATAGATAGATAGATAGATAGATAGATAGAAGATAGATATAGAAGAAAAGATAAAGATGTTCCTGCTCTAAGAAACATTGCTCCGTAACAAAGATGGGGATACCAGGGCTTCCACCTGAGCACTATCCAAGGAGCAGCCTGCCTCTCCACTACATAATCCTCACATCCATGCTGCAGGCAGAGACACAGCAGGCCCTGACAATACATTTCCAGTCACACACTTTATTCCCATTCTCAGCCACCTGGTATGGTGGTTTGGCTTCCCATGAAGTTCCCCCACACCAGAAGTAGATGCCAGTCTGACGCCTGAAGCTTCCCTATCTCAACATCAGTTCTTATTATAAACTAACAAACTGTCATCTACCCTATGTGTTGGATTCTTAGAGCCCTTGTTCTTACGGGTCTGTAGGTCTGGGCTCTACTTTGGTACAAAGGAAGACCTGGATCTTTAGTCTGCAGAGATGAAAGAGAAAATTCCTATACTGAAAGGGCTACCACTATCAGTCAAGGACACCCTGGAGGCCAGCTGTTCATCTCTGAGGGCAACATTTCTTTGTATGCGTTTTACACATTTCCTTCCCTCACTAGAGGGCAACTTAAGACCAAAGAGAAAGGAAACCCAAAGACTCAACTTCTTTTTGATGTTATTTTTCTCCTCTATTTTCCAAGAACACCCACAAAGACTTTGCTAGAGTACTATGATAAAAGCTGACATACCTTCTCTTAATGACAAACACAAGCAACTCCTCGGGGTGACTCACTGGCAATCCTCCCTTCCTTTACAATCTCTCCTAAGCTCAATCCACTTCCTGTCAGAAGATTCTCTCCCTGAAGAAAGCCTGGAACTTCCTGAGTTGACGTGGAAGTCCTAGCTTGTCTAATGTTGATAATAAGGCCAGCATGGACTTCTTGCTGAGGTAGAATCGTGAGCCACTGTGATGCCCTGAGAAGAGAATGGAGGTTTACCAGACACAAAAGGTAGCCTTTGGATGAGTATCTGGAGGGAAGTGAGAATCAGGCAAACTGAGGATGGTTTCAAGTCTTGTTTTCTATCTCCTTTCCCAACCCTGGAGCATGCCCGCAGCATTAAAGCTCCACATTGTGCACATTTGTCCCCAGAGGGCCACCTGCCGTGGCTTTCCCTGACCTAGTTGTGTCTGAGTTACCGTCCATTGACTCTCCCTCCCACTTTCTTTTAAAATAATTTATATATTCTTATTTTATGTGTATGGGTGTTTCCCCTGCATGTACGTACATCACAAGTGTGATGGTGCCCATGGAGGACAGAAGTGGAATTACAGACAGTTGTGAGCTGGCATGTGGGTGCTAGGAATCAAAGCTACTTCTTCCAGAAGGACAGCCAGTGCTCTTAATTGCTGAGACATCTCTCCATCCCCATCTGCTTTTTGATGCATACAAGAAATGAAGGGCACGGACGAGGCCAAGCGGGTCGGAGGGGGCTGAAGCTGAGCAATTACTGTCTGGATTGTTACCATGCTATGGGTGTGGATATCTAAGGAATTCAGCTTTTCTAGTTTGTTTACTGTTGTGGAGATCAACACCATAACCAAAAGCAACTTCGGGGAGGAAAGCGTTTGTTTCAGCTTATAGTCCACCTTGTAGGGAAGTGTGGGCAGTAACTCAAGGCAAGATCAAGAGGCAGGAAGCAAGGAGGAAGACTGCCTACTGGCACCCTCACAGACTCATGCCTGACTAGCCTACACAACCCAAGACACCTGCCCAGAAGTAGCACGCTCCCCATAATCTGGGCCTTCCCACACCAATCAACTCTCAAGACAATTCACCACAGATAGAGCCAGAGGTCAATCTGATCTGGGAAGTAAGTCCCTGAATTGAGACTACCTCTTCCCAGGTGACTCTAGGTTGTGCCAAGTTGGCAATATAAACTAACCAGGACAGCAGACGGGTATATAAACACCCCTGTGTCACCATCATGCTCCCTGCCTTTGTCCCTTTAGGCCTGGGATGGCAATGCCTAAGGCTGTAGGTACCCCAGCTTGATTCTCCAAACTTTACCCATACTTTTATGAGAAGCAACTTTACTGATCTGTCCTCAGGTTATCTAGATTGTGTGCATGTCCTCCTCTCTGCTGGAATGCCCAACTGACCATCTCTGCCTCATGACGTCATGCTGGTGCTCCAGGAAGAACATGGATATAACCTACGAGCAACTTGAGTAAGAAAGTGCTAGCCAGAGGCACACAGACCGCGGCTAAGATATGGAATCAGTGACAGCTGCAGTGCTCTGGAAATGGGCGATACCCACAGGGTGTCCTGAAGGTTAAGCAAATGTCAGCTTTCATCCCCTTGACACAGGTAGGGATTCAGTACAGTTTCTTTGTTCCCAAAGCATTGTGATAAACTCCATTGAAATGTCATTCCTAGAGAGAACACTTCACCCAGTCAGAGGACATGATCCTATTGCTTTTCAAACACCCACAGAGTTAGGCACACAGCAGTGCAGTTGGTGTAAGAATGGTTTCATTGCTCTAAACAGTAACCCGGCTTCCCTTAACAGGCCTTTCCTCCCTCCCTCTTCTGCCATCTCTAGGCAACAAGCAATCTACTTTCTGTTACCATAGGTTTGTCCACTCTAGAAAACGCATATAAACAGAATTATGGGGTGTGTGGTACTCAGCACATTTCAAGGTTCAGGCACGCTGTGCCATGTAGTAGGACTTCATTCCTCTTTCAGGCCACGTTTTGGGCCACTCACTGGCTGATGGACTTCCAAGTTGTTCCTGATCTTTGGCTCTCAGGAGGCACCTGCTCTGGAGATTCAGACTTGGGTATTTTGTGCAGGTCTCAGCACCCCACTGTAATCACGGTCATTATGATAATCGGTGCCCTCTTCCTAATCACTCATGCATAAGGAGGGTTGGGTCTTAGGGAATGAAGAGCCACAAGGCCGGGGACTTTGAATAGATGATTGTCAGATTATTGTGGTCCTGACTCACAGAAAACTGAAGGAAGAACAAACAAATTATTCTCCAATGCTGAGTCCTGTTCCAAAAGGTGTCCTACCTCACCGCAGTCAAAATAGCCATTTCCAAGAAACAACAACCAAAGCTTGTTGGTGAGGCTAAAGGAAATGGAGCCCTTCTCTGGTGCTGGTGGAAATGCAGATTAGTCCAGCCAACCATGGGAATCAGTACAGTGGTTCCTCAAAAATAAAAAACAGAATTACGGTATAATTCAGCCATGCCACTCCTGTGTATGAACCCGAAACAATCAAATATGATGCCGGCAAACCTATGTTCATCACAGCACTAGTAAAACAGTCAAGTGTGACCTCAACCTTGATGCCCGTCAGTGGATGAATGGATAAACATGGTACACATCAGATACCATGGAGTTTAGCTCAGCCATAAAGATCAAACTTGGGTCATTTGCAGAAAGGAGGATAGGTCAGGGAGCATCCTGTTAAGTGAAATAAGCTACACATAAAGACAAGTATTATACATTTTCTCTCATGTATGGAATCTTCGGGAGGAGGTGAAAGCATACGAGGTGATTGGGGATAGAGAGGGTAAAGAAAAGAGGGATAAGGAAGGGTAGGAGAGTGGAGATGATCAAAACACATTATATGCATGTATGGGCATACCATAATATGCAGATAATTTGTAAAAAAATGTAAAACAAACCATTTAAGGAGTCTGGCACAAAAGAAAGTTTAGTAAGAATATGTGATAAAAATCTAAGATGTAGAGAGAAAGCAGATTTCACATGGAGAGGTTGAAGAGGTGGCTCAGCATTTAAAAGTACTCTGTGCTCTCAGAAGAGCTCAGTGACCAGCATCCAACAGGCATCTCACTGCCACCTTCTTCTGGCCAAAATAATTTGTTTGTTCTTCCTTCAGCTTTCTGTGAGTCAGGACCACAATAATCTGACGATCATCTATTCAAATGGGCTCCCGCACTCATGGGTTCCCGCACTCACGGGCTCCCGCACTCACGGGTTCCCGCACTCATGGGCTCCCACACTCATGGGCCCCCGCACTCATGGGTGCCCGCATTCCTGGGAAACCTCACTTATGGGCGCCCACACTCATAGGCACCTGTACTCATGGGCACCCACACTCATGGGTGCTCGCACTCCTGGGAAACCTCACTTATGGGCACCCACACTCATGGGCACCCACACTCATGGGATCCCACCCTCATGGGTGCCTGCACTCAAGTGCACATACATATATATTTTAAAATATAATAGTTAAAAAGAGAGGTAGGGAGTAAGAGTCAAGGGGTATTTTTTTTTCCATAAAATGGTTCTGCAAAGAAGGATCATTTAGCTGGAATGGCCATGATCTGACCTCTAAAAGACCTCAAAATGAAAAAAAAAGTAAGAAAAAAAAAGAGATCTTAGAACACTCTATGCTACAGTGAGAAAGAAGTTAGCCTTACAAGTACATATACCGCCCCCCAGAAGAATTGTACCTAATGTCGCTGCTAAACGAACTGAAGGATGTGTGGAATGGAAGTCAGACTCCTGAAGCCCTAGAGAAAGTCTATGTTACCCTGAAGGACAGAGGAGGACACACCCACATGCTGAATGATGGTGAGTGTGCCTTGCTCATAGGTGCTCAGAGCAGAGCGTTCCATCCTCCTGTCCTTGAAAACTCAGCCACACGTAAAAGTGATACACGACTCTTTAAATTAAGTTTTTATTTTCCAGTAAATCCCTGTTGATCTGAGAGAGGGTGGCAGTGGGGTCTCTAAGGACAAGGTGTGATGTGACAGAAACGGAAGCAAGAATAGAGCGGCACTGAGTGCTAATGGCTTTTCCTAGCCCTGCTTTTCTCCTTTGGCCTCGATATCTGAGCCATCATCTCATGGTCAGCAATAAATGACCTTTGTCCCATGAAACGTATGCACTTTTCACACTATAGAATAGTACCGGGAAAAGGCCTTCTTCACCTGTCCATTATCACCCACATCACCACAGACAGCACAGCATAACTCCCCGTCTCCTTCAGCCTCGGTTACCATAACAAGTGACTTTTAAAAATAGACAACAGTTTAAAATAACAAAGACATAACGAGCACATGACAATTTCATCACACACTGTTTTACGGTGTGTGTGTGTGCGCGCGAGCGCACACGCGCGCAGGCATGTGAGAGTGTGTGTGATATCAATCTTGGGTGTTGTTCTTTAGCACACATCCAACTTGGTTTTTGAGACGAAGCCTCTCCCTGGGACCTGGAACTCACTGATTCTGCCAGGCTGACTGGCTACCATGCCCCAAGGAGCCTGCTATCTCCACTTACCCAGGGCTGGGATTACAATCACGATACCGTGCCCAGATCTTTATTGACTGAGCCGTTCCCCAGCCTTGTCTCATACATTCTTACATTCAAACTCCTGAATAAGAGATCCTCAATTAAATCTCATAAAATTAAGGCTAATTACACTGGGCATGATGCCCCAGGCCTGTAATCAGAGCACTTAGGAAGCTGAATCAGGAGGATTGCCACGAGTTTGGGGTCAACTTGGGTTACACAGTGAGTTCCAGGCCAGTCGGGGACACAGTGTGATACACTAATAAAAAAGAAATAAAGAGGCAAATGGAATAGTTAAGAAAAGTATCTACCTCTCATGTCCAATTAGATACAAGCAACATAATCTTTTATGTGTTGAAAACAATCTGACATAAACATAAATCAATATATGAATTATAACTTTAAAATAGCATTGGGGCTATTAGTTCAGTTGGCAAAGTGCTTTCCTTAAAAGCATGAGACCCGTATTTTGACAGTGGACAGGGAGAGGGCTTAGGTGCGGAACCCCACCGGTGACTGGGATTCTTTGCACAAGGGGAGAATTTGCCCCCATCTTCTTCACTAGAAATGGCTCATGTGCTCTGTAACAGGGCCAGACTGGTTTCCTATCTCCCAGGATTCTGTTCTTTAGTGGAAAGAATTATCAATTCAAAAGCCTTTCCAACTTCTGGGTCTTCAGGGTCTGATGAGTCTCATGTGGCCACTGCACCCCCGGATATATGCTCCCGAACAGTGTGGCCTGATGACTCTATGGGACCATTTGGACCTCAGGATCAGAGATTCCAGCTTCCTGGGACTATGGGCTTCGATTGTCACCTCAATGGTGATGCTTCACAGAAAAAAAGCTTGACCCACAAAAGTTTGCCTGGTGTTTTAGCAGAGCCTCTTTCAACGGAAAGATGGGAATTTGTACTGGCACAGTATGTGAATGAGTGTCAGCATACGGGTGCACCTGTTGAACAAGAAATGAACAGTGCAGGAACTTACTTTGAAACTGCCAGAGTTGAATGTGTGATCCAAACATATCCACAACTGCTGCAAAAAGATATTGAGTCACTCTTTTCGGAAGTGGCTAATAACAAACTAATGATTCTGACTGTGACACAGTAAACAGAAAATGACGTGACCATTTGGAGTGGAGAGGTAGAACTTGAAAGAGAGATGCTCTTAAAGAAGTTCATTCGTGGTGCTAAGGACGTATGCTATGCTCTTCGGGCTGAAGGATATTGAGCTGACTTCATTGACCCATCATCTGGTTTGACATTTTTTGGACCATATACAAACAACACGCTTTTTGAACCAGATGAACGTTGCCCGCATTTAGGATTCTCTGTTGATGACCTTGGCTGCTGTAAAGTGACCCATCATAGTCTCTGGGGTACTCACGTGTTTGTAGGAAGTATCTTCCTTCATGCAGCAGCAGACAGCCATATCATGCAGAAGCTCAGTGGAAACTAGCCATGCCCTGTGATTATTGCAGCTCTGTCTGTCTGTAATGGAGTGCTCTGTATAAACACTGTTAAGGAACTCAGCTTCTACAGGATTCTGGTTTCTAGGTATTTATTTCATCATTTATGGGTTTACATCGGCAGGTGGCTTAGATTGCAATATTGCAAATGCTACTCATATTCTGGAGTACATGTTGAACACACCCACATTCTGCAGACTGTTAACCAGGGTATGTATGGTCTCTTATTGTTAATTCTCCCCTTTATTGGGAAAACCTTATTAGTGTAATTATTTTTTCCAAAAATAAATCATACATTTTGCTATGAAAAAAAAAAAAGCATGAGACCCTGAGTGCAACTCTGAGATTCCATGTAAAAATGCCAAGCATGATGGTGTCTGTTTATATTCACTGTGCAGGAGGCAGGGACAGGAGGATCCCTGGGTTCACTGACCATCCAATTTAGCCAATTGGAGAGTTCCAGGCCAGTGAGAGATCTGTCTCACAGGAGGTGGCATTCCTGAGTATGATACGTGAGACTGTCCTCTGGCCTCTACACACGTGCACATGTACATACACACACATACACACAAGCACACACATACGTTAAAAAAAGAACAGTTACGTGGTCAAGACATAACCTGGTCCGAATCTTATTTAAAGGCACAAGCTTTGTTTAAGATGCACTGACAGAATTTTCAAATGTCCTTTATTAAATCAATATTGAATGAAAATTAAAACAAGAATATTAGAGATGTTGGCAGGCGGATACAGTAGATGACAGAGATTCCACTAATGAGTAGACATCTCTACAGAAAAAAAAAAGAAAGCAAATAGAGAGAAGCAATGATCCAAAACACAGTAAAAGAAAGGATTAAAGCTAAGCATTTTGAGAAGGGAAGAACCAATTGCACCCTGGGAAGAGTAGACAAGTAAACATCCTGCCCCAGCTGACGGCAATTATTCAAAGGACAATAAATAACAGGGGCTTAGTGGGTAAGAGCACTTGCAACACAAACCCCAGGCTGTGATTTCGGATCCCAGTGTCCACACAGAAAGCTGGGCATGGCAGCCATGAGGGACTAATGGCATGAAGACATATGGATCCAGGGACTCGAGGACCAGTCAGTCTAGCTGAAAGAGCTTCAGGTTCAGAGAGAGAGAGACAGAAACAGAGACAGAGAAAGAGAGAGACCCTGCCTCAAGGAAATAAGACAGAGGACACTAGGCACCTTCCTCTGGCTTCCAACACAGATGTGTGCACCTGTACACACATACACACATGAATATAATACCCATGAGAGGAAGGAATTAACTGAAGAGGATCTTTGGGAGTAGACAGCCCAGAAGTCGAGGTATGAGACTCCCTTGAAAAGGGATTCCTGTCTGCTCTCATGACCTTCACATCAGTTCTTCTGGATAATTAAATGATTCACTGTGACTTCCACCTCTCCCACTGAAGCTTCTCTCATCAAGAAAACTAAGATCCTTCTCGCAGCCCAGTATGAAGGTCACAGTTCAAACCTAGCCTTGTTGGATTCTCTGCAACTTTCAATGCCATGGACTACTCTTCCTTACAGATATGAAGACCCCAGCTGCAGGGCTGTCTAATTTTCTCATTTCTAGCCCACTTTTCCTGGGTATTTTTTACTCATGCCCCGCTTTTCCTGGAATTTCTTTCTCCACTCTTTAGACAGATTCCCAGGCTCCTCATGGCTGCTCCTGATACGGTTTCTCCAGACAGCTCCATCTTCTCCCTGAGCCGCCAGGCCATCTGTTCTGCTTTCCATCCAAACCAAAAACTTGAGGAGGAAAGGGGTTCATTTCATCTTCTGGGTCACAGCCCATCACTGAGTCTTCACACCAAGGCAGGAACTTACAGCAAGAGTTTGAATCAGGAACCATGATGGAACACTGTTTACTACTGGCTTGTGCTCTCAGAGTTGCTCGGCTCAGGCCTGCCTGCCTAGGGATCGCACCTCCCACAGTGGACTGAGCCCCCCTACAACGATTATCAATTAAGAAAAAGTCTCACAGACACAGCCATGGACAATCTGATCTAGGCAATTCCCTCTTCCCAGGTGACAGGAGAGAGTCAAGTTGACAGCTGAAGCTAACTATGGCGGCATCTCTGGGACAACATCCTCCAGTTCAGGGCTATCCCATAAACTCTGACTTTATGCTTTATTTCTCTAGTACAACTAACCCTGACCTCCTCATTTATTACCTTTCTCTAATTTACTCCTGGGTTGTTATTATCTAAGTCAATAAATGGTACCATTATCTATTTTGTTCCTCAAACCATAAATATGTGATTTTTTTAAAGATTTATTTATTTATTATGTATACAACATTCTGCCTCCATGTATGAGCGCATGCCAGAAGAGGGCGCCAGATATCATTACAGATGGTTGTGAGCCACCATGTGGTTGCTGGGAATCGAACTCAGGACCTCTGGAAGAGCAGCCAGTGCTCTTAACCACTAAGCCATCTCTCCAGCCCCAGATTTTTATTTTTACTTTTATTTATACACTATGTGGTGCTGTGAAAAAATGCCCCCCCCGGGGCTCAGCAGTTCAAGGTCACCTCAGCTGTAAAAGTTGAGGCCAGTTTGGGTTACAGGAGATCTTGCTTCAAACAAGAAAAGGAAAGCCCTATCAAGAACAGTTTGGTCACATGATCATCTCATTAGATGCTGAAAAAGCTTTCAACAAAATACAACATCACTTCATGATAAAGGTCTTGGAGAGAGCAGGGATACAAGGAACAAACCTAAACATAATTAAGGCAATATACAGCAAGCCAGCAGCCAACATCAAACTAAATGGAGAGAAACTCCCAGCGATTCCACTGAAATCAGGAACAAGACAAGGTTGTCCACTCTCTTCATACCTATTCAATATAGTTCTTGAGGTCCTAGCTAGAGCAATAAGACACCAAAGGGAGATCAAGGGGATATAACTTGGAAAAGAAGAAGTCAAACTCTCACTGTTTGCTGATGATATGATAGTTTACAAAAGTGATCCCAAAAATTCTACCAAGGAACTTCTACAACTCATAAACACTTTCAGCAGTGTAGCAGGATACAAGCTTAACTCAAAAAAATCAGTAGCCTTCTTTTACACAGATGATGAAGGGGCCGAGAAAGAGATCAGAGAAACATCACCCTTCACAATAGCCACAAATAAAATATCTCAGAATAATGGAAGACTTGTATGGCAAGAACTTTAAGTCTTTGAAGAAAGAAATTAAAGAAGACTACCAGAAAGTGGAAAGATCTCCCATGCTCTTGGATAGGTAGAATTAACATAGTAAAAATGGCAATCTTACCAAAAATCTACAGATTCAATGCAATGCCCAGTAAAATTCTTCACAGACCTCAAAAGAACAATACTCAACTTCATATGGAAAAACAAAAAACCCAGGATAGCCAAAACAATTCTGAACAATAAAAGAACTTCTGGAGGCATCACAATCCCTGACTTCAAACTCTACTACAAAGTTACAGTACTGAAAACAGCCTGGTATTGGCATAAAAACAGATAGGAGAACCAATGGAACAGAATCGAAGACCCAGATATTAGTCTACACACCTTCAAACACCTGATTTTTGACAAAGAAGCAAAAAATATAAAATGGAAAAAAAGAAAGCATATTTAGCAAATGGTGCTTGTATAACTGGATATCAACATGTAGAAGAATGAAAATAGATCCATATCTATCACCATGCACAAAACTCAAATCCAAATAGATCTAAGACCTCAACATAAAGCCAGACACACTGAACCTCATAGAAGTGGGAAGTACACTTGAACGCATTGGGACAGGAGACCACTTCCTAAATATAACCCCAGTAGCACAGACACTGAGAGAAACAAGTAATAAATGGGACCTCCTGAAACTGAGACACTTCTGTAAAGCAAAGGACACAGTCAACAAGACAAATGACAGCCTACAGGATGGAAAAAGATCTTCACCAACCCCACATCAGACAGAGGTCTGATCTCCAAAATATACAAAGAATTCAAGAAATTGGTCATCAAAAGAACAAATAATCCAATAAAAAAAATGGAGTACAGACCTAAACAGAGAACTCTCAACAGAGGAATCTAAAATGGCTGAAAGACACTTAAGGAAATGTTCAACATCCTTAGTCATCAGAGAAATGCAAATCAAAACAACTCTGAGATTCCATCTTACACCTGTCAGAATGGCCAAGATCAAAAACACTGATGACAACTTATGCTGGAGAGGTTATGGGGTAAAGGAAACACTCCTGCATTGCTGCTGGGAGTGTGAGCTGGTACAGCCCCTTTGGATATCAGTATGGTGGTTTCTCAGAAAATTAAGAGACAACCTTCCTCAAGACCTAGCAACACCACTTTTGGGTATATATCCAAAGGTGCTCAATCGTGCCACAAGGACATGTGCTCAACTATGTTCAAAGCAGCACTGTTTGTCATAGCCAGAACCTGGAAACAACGTAAATTCCCCTCGACCAAAAATGGATAAGGAAAATTTGTTACATTTACACAATGGAGTACTACACAGCAGGAAAAAATAATGACATCTTGAAATTGTCAGGCAAATGGATAGAACTAGAAAACCTCATTTTCAGTAGGTAACCCAGACCCAGAAAGACAATTATCATATGTACTCACTCATAAGTGGTTTTTAAACATAAAACAAAGAAAACCAGCCTACAAATCACAATCCCAGAGAACCTAGACAACAAGGAGGACCCTAAGATAGATGTACATGGATCTATTTTACATGGGAAGTAGAAAAAGACAAGATCTCCTGAGTAAATTGGGAGCATGGGGATCATAGGAGAGGGTTGAAGGGGAGGGAAGAGGCAGGGAAGGGAGCAGAGAAAAATGTATAGCTCAATAAAATAAAAATTTAAAAAAAAAGAGCAGTTTGGGGCTGGGTAATGTCGTTCAATGGAAGGATTCTCACCTGGCATGTGCCTAGCCCTGGGTCTGAACCTTAGCACCCTACAAAAATTAAACACCTTCAGGGTAACACTGCATGGTGACAGAGACTGTGTTAAATAGACTAAGGATTATAATAAAATAGTTTAAAATAAAATGTAAAAGTCTCAAAACAGCAACACACACACACATAAGTGTTCAGTAACTGTCCTGTCTCAACTCAAGAAGGAAAACATGAATTATTCAACATTTGCTCTGAGGAAACTGACTAGTCATTTGTGGGAAGAAATAAGGCTAATTTTATAAGTCGAACTACAAACAAAAATGAATCCCAAATGGGTTAATGAATTTAGCTTCTTCCCACATTGAACAATTATTTACAAAGGAGAAACTGACGTGTGCGCTCAGCACAGCAAGGCCATGAGGGTGTAGCAAGGAAGAGAACCCCAGCTCCTTCGTTCTCATGGGTCCCACAGTCAGCTGAGACCTGTGAGAATTTCCTAGAAACTAGAAATACATTCTAATATGACATGGCAGGGGTCTTGTCCCAGCTACTTGGGTCTTCTCCCACATCTCTGTCTTACTTTCAGCTGAGTCGGTAAGCTGCACTCTCTCTGGGTGAGAGACAGCCTCAGTGGCCTCCATACTCACCCTGGAGGAACATTTGGCAAGAAAGGAAAATTGGGCTGGGAAAAAATTTTTAAAAAAAAAAGACAAATGAACAAACAAAATGGTTTCTGTGGCACTTATGAGCAGATATGAGTGAGAAGCCACAGGCTCATAAGATGGCAGAGGGAGCCAGGGAGATGGCTCAACATCTAAAAGGTACTTGTTACCAACGACCAGAGTGCCACACCTAAACCCCACAGGGTGGAAAAAGGAAAACAATGCCATGTAAATTGCTCGCTCTCTCTCTCTCTCTCTCCCCTCTGTCTCTGACTTATACACTCTAAATAAATAAATGAATAAATAAACTAATTTTAATTTGTTATACACCACAGAGAATGATCTCTCAGAACACAGGGCAAAGGTTGCTCTGAGGAATTCATTTATCCTGCATCCCAACGACATCTTCTCCATCAGTGTCAGAATCAACTAGCAGACAGAAGAGAAACTCAGCTCTCTCTCTCTCGCTC
>PVIU01030291.1:0-16302 GCA_004026605.1 Ondatra zibethicus | reverse complement strand
AGAGAGAGAGAGAGAGAGCAAGAGAGCTCAGTTTTCAGTGTCAACATCCCTGCCTTCCTGACAAGAAGACCTCTATCTCTGACCAGATTATTTTGGGATTCTTAGATTAAAATCCTTAATACATTATATTTGAATTAATCATTACCTATCCCTGTTTCCTCAGAGAGATGCATGATAAATTCTAGTGATCCAGTCAAAGGCTTTCTTAGATCAACTCCTATGACAAGATGTAGAAATATGCTTTTAGAGATAATGAAATTACTTAAGTACAATATCCAATCCTATGCCAGTTGAATTATCATTCATGAATTAATTGGATGGAGTATCACATTAGCTAATAAAGAGAACCTATAAACTTAGCAATATGTGATTAATTCTTCTTTTCTTCTGGATAAAATCCTCTTCTTTCTGTTAAGCCATGCACTACAAATCCAAAAATTTTGTCATATTGTCAAGTTTAGGTAGTAAAAATTAATAATATAGATCTATAATTTTGAAAGATATAGATTTAATCCGGGGCTGAAACAGGCTGACAAGAGTATTGAAAATTCAAGATATGAAATTCCAGACAAGCCTAACCATTTGCTAATCTACTTTTTCTTACTGGAGAAGGGAAGTCAATTCAATAGTCCTGGGCTCTAAGCCAATAACAAAGATTGTATTAGAAGCACTGGCAGGTTTTGAAGAGAAAGTTTACACTTTTTAAAAGCAAATAAGCAGTGAACCTGGATCATGAAATAGAAGATGGAATTCTGAATTCATGATACTTTATATCTAATTAATACCTCTAGCTACATCTTAGACAAATGATCCAATCTCTGTGGTATACTGAAGATGGCGACATGTGTTTTATAAAGGTCACAAAAGCAGATCCAAACTCTGAAACAGAAAGACAGTCTGTTTCATCTGAAATGTTAATAAAATGATTGATAAACCATCAAAATATTGTCCTAAGACAAAATATTATCCTATACATCTTTCATCTATACAAGTATAATGTATTAGTGTTATTTTCCAGAAAGATCTCACCCCTTAGCTTGAAAATCTTCAGCAGCCCCAAATTATCCAGGCTCTAATCTTTCTCATATAAAAGAAATAATGTTTTTCCTAGACTCCTCCTCCCATAAAGGGCCTTTATTACATTGGTCCAGGGTATGCTACAGGTTTATCTATGAACAAAGTCCTCTAGACAGAAGAGTGTAATGTGCTGATTCACCTAATGTAGGAAATATGTGTGTTTCTGTATCCAGAGAACATGCCGTCTTAACAGAAATGTAAGGAATCAAAAGGAAAGTGGCAGTTTTTAAAACTACACTTTTTCTAAGAAGAAAAAGACTAAGTCATTGGTGCCATGATTTTAATATGCCATTTGTAACCGGAAAGATTCAATTTCTGGAAATCAATTTCTATAACACTGAATAACCTTATAGCATATCATAAATGCATACTTATTAAACTATAGGTCCTAGTAATAAAGCCATGTCCTAAAAAAATATCTTAAAATCACAGCTTTGAATCTAAAAATTCTTTGCAGAAAATGAATACAGAAAACTGAGAGGAGTCTTTGGCTATGTGATAAAATACCTTAATGGAAAAAATCAAACTCAAAATCCTATTAAATAGTTTGCTTTTTCATGACTTTATTAATTTCCATCATTAGAATTATTGAAAAATATTTGCCTATATTGCATTAAAAAGAATGTTTTTAATCAGCATAAGTGTTGTCTTTAAGGTTAAACAGTAAAAATTATAAACATAGTTATGAAATATTTCTTATCACATGTGACAAAGCAGCAAATGAAAGCATGTGACTTTCTGTAGTGACTTTAAAAATGCAATTCTTACACTGGCTTTAAGGTAGATTGCCTTTAAACTTGAGAAAGAATAAAACAAGATTCATTTTGTATGTATAATATGAAAACTTGAACTCATAAACTAAGCAGAATTTCAGAGCATTACTTGTAAATAACTTGAGCTTCATTTAATTAAACAAATGTTTGTATTAAGTAGATATAACAGAAGTAATTTTACAACAAAATAGTTCATATTTCCAGAGGTTATAATGATATAAATTACCTTTTTAATTCAAGAGAATATTTGAAAGTGAATTTATTATTTTATGATGGCTTGACTAGCAATGTTTTTCCTCAGGTGTTGGAAGAAGGCTGTTTTTTGGTTCCAGGCCACCCTGCTAGCTTAGACTTGAAATAATCACACAGACTGTATTAGTTAAATGACTGCTTGGCCCATTATCTCTAAATTCTTATTGGCAAACTCTTATATTAATTTAACTCATTTCTATTAATCTGTATATTGCCACATAGCTGTGGATTACCAGGAAAAATTCCAGCATCTGTCTCTCTTACAGGGAAAATTTTCAGCATCTGTCTCTGGCAGTTCCATGGCTTCTCTCTGACTCCTCCCTCATTCTCCCAGTATACAGCCAAGCTTTCCCAGACTCATTCTGTTCTGACCTTGCCATAGTCTCAAAGCAGTTCTTTATTCATTAACCAATAAAACAAATACAGAGACATAAGGACCTCCCACACCATTTCCCCTTTTCTGTTTAAACAAAAAGGAAGGCTTTAATTTTAACATAGTAAAATTACATATAACAAAACAGGTATCAAGCAAGAATTAGAGCAACAATATTTGTATCTATTTTATCTTTTATTACAACTAAGGAAAACTATAATTATAATTTCTTCAACTCCATCAAAGACTCCAGAAGGGTATTAATATTACCTAAGTAAACAGGAAGTGCATTGAAAGCAACTTCCAAAATGCTAGAATTGACATAGACATCTTGCTGCCTGGACAATCACCCAAAGATCTTCTGTACTGTTTGGGAATCCACAGGCTCATAGTATCCCATACACTTTTCCATGAAGCAGGTACTTTCAAAGACTTTATCTCTTTTTTTTAATAAAACATTTATTTCTTTTCCAACTCTCTATACTCTGTTTCTTCTCTCTCCGAAGTCTATGTGCATTTATCCAACACTGTGACCCATTTAGAGGTCTTTCATGTCTGAATCTATTTTATTGTGTATCTGTAAGTCTTTTCTGACCAGGGAGACTTCTTAAAATGGTAAGTGCTTCTTAAAACCATAAGCTGAATCATTGCTAGGCATTGACTGCCTGCCACACCTAGTCCAGCATGGCAGAGACACTTCCCATCTCTGAGAGCCACACACATTGCCCCACTTCCAGGCACACAGCCAGTCCAAGTTGCCATCAATCAAGCCACAGAATGATATTCACAAACCCCATGCAAATATTTGTTCTCCCATAAGAGCCAGAGGTCACACTGGCAGCACAGCCCAGAAAGCCTGCATTTCAAAACAGCATGGCTTTTTTTTCCTGCTACTGCTGAATCAGAAAAACCTCTCTTAAAGGAACCATGCCTCTGCTTGCTTCTAGCAAACAAAGCCCAACCCAGAAAATGCTGCTACCAAACCATGCTTAACTCTGTTCTTTTGTGTCTAAGATCCCTTTTTAAGCTTTCTCATACTTTACATGGATTTAGTCCACCACATTGGTGTGCCAATTTGTTATAATGAGGGACGTTGCTTGTTCATATCCTGACTGACCAGACTCCTAAAATAATCACACAGAAACTGTATTAATTAAATCACTGCTTGGCCCATTAGCTCTAGCTTCTTATTGGCTAACTCTTACATATTAATTTAACCCATTTCTATTAATCTGTGTATGGCCATGTGGCTGTGGCTTACTGGCTAAAGTTCTGGCAACTGTCTGCTATGGGTCTACATGGTCTTTTTAACTCCATTCCACTTTCTCCCAGGATTCAGTTATTTTTCCCCACCTAACTAAGTTCTTTCCTTGCCATAGTCTCAAAGCAGTTCTTTATTCATTAACCAATAAAAGCAACACATATACAGAAGGACCTCCCACACCACTCAGGTCATATTTTCCAAAAGCTTTGCTTAGTTAATTCAAAACTTAAGCAAATGCTCTTCATTCAGTTACTTGTATGTCTATGATTTAGTAAACATTTGCTCTATGTAGACATTTCATTTTGTTAATTACTATGCTATCTAGTTTTTTATGTTGGGATACATAGTACACTTCTCTAAATTATATTTTCATTCTATTTTTCATAGTTTCTTTGATTAATAAAATGTAAAACATCTAGAAATCTGAAAGCTTAGATTTTTGACATAAGCTAACTGCCAAATTATTATACATGTTTCTTTTGCATAGTAAGATTAAAACTTCCTTCATCTATAACTTTCATTTTCATTTTAAATTGAGTCAATGGGATGGGGTGTGCATATGTTTTAGAATACATCACAGAATGAGTTTCACTATCACTTTCCTGGGATCCCAGAAAAACATGTGAGCTATTTTTCCATCAGATAACTTGTCCCTATTTACAGAATGCATAGCCACTTTCACTCCTGTTCATTATTGTTGAGCTGTATTGGAGAAACTATTAACATTAGTATCTTAAAATAGGGATAGTTAAAGTAAGTAATTATGGGAGTGGGAAAAGTTTTCTTTTCAGTTTAATTACTCGAATTATTTAAACCAAATTAAACAATAAACTTGCCTCAGGATCACCCAGTACTTAGGTTCTATTTATGCAAAGCAGTTTGGTTCAATAGTAGGAGAGGGTACAGCATCTTTATTCAGGTTCTCTGAGTCCTAAAGTTTATTTTCTACCTGGTCAACTGATGTTTGAGTGTCTATATCTTCTGATTCTAAACATTCTCTCTTATAGGGAAGAGAGAAATAAATGAAACATACAAGGCCCAGCAAATAAATGAAAATTATAAAACATTAAAAATGTCTGAAAATTTATAGTGTTCCCAAGATTCCTTCCCCAGGTTTATACCAACAGTGACAACTGCAGGTGAGACTCTGTTCTTCCTGAGTTGCCTGTAGGTCATGCAAAATTCATTAGTGGTACAGTTGTCATGGATGTCCTCCATAGTATAGTTGAATTTTGAATAATGCAGCTATCTTTGAGTTATCCACATCCCTGTAAATTAAACACCCTTCATTCAAACTCTTTGTGTAAGTAACCCCAATAAACTCACTGGTAAGCTAAGTTAGATTTGCATAATATTGTTCTTCAGTCTGTCATCAGTGTTCTATCTATATTACTATACAATTAGCTATTTGTTCACATATCCTTTTTAAAAATCATAAAACATCGGTAATCAGAACTCATGACACAAATGAGAAAATTCTATTGTACAATTTTATATAGAAAGAGAATCCAGTAACCTTTCTAGGTATAAAAATTGTAGATGTGTATATTTGAGTAACACTGTACCCAGAAACAAAATAAAGACATTATAAACTGTCTTGATCCATCCATAAGTATTTTTCTATCCTTTACCATTCTTCACTTTCAGTTATAATCCTCATAGTGTCTAAGAATATCACTAGTTATTCCAGGCCCACACCATTCAGGACAATGCAAGAAAAGAAAATCTTTAAAATGATTCTAACTGGCTTCAATGTCATTGTGTGTGCTTCTAAAACAAGCTGTTAGATGAAAACAGATGAAGAATCATGGTGTATTCGTAAAATGAAAAGCTGTGAGGCATAAACCCAAATGGAAAATTGACAACTGCAGAAGTTTGAAAGGATGACTTTCCCCAATGGAAAGACTGGATGGATGAATAGACACAGATGATCTTATGCTCACCTTGAACACACTCTTTAATCTCTTTATGAACTCAACTTGATAACTTTATAAATTTTGTAAGGTTGAAAACACTGGAGAGATTCATTAGGGTTTTTTTTTAATATTTAAGAAAGAAAATAAAAAAGAACCTTTAGAATATTATTCATAATTTAGTAGACTGACAGAAATCACAAAGTAGATGTTATATCCCCTAGGGGGTGAATAGTAAGGACACAGTCACTTTAAAGAATTCCCTTTGAACTTATCAAGAAGTAGAGTAGAGCTGAGAAGGTAAATTGACAGCTGTCTAGAAAAAAAGCTATGACCTTGGTCTTGTGTCTTTCCCAGAGATTTATCTTTTGTCCATGTTTTTTGAGTGTATTTAAACTGAATCTATTCTCTGAGTCAAAGAAAGTATTATCTAAAAATGTCAAGGGATCCCTGAGATGGAAATAACAGCATTAGAACATAATTTTCTTCAAGTTCTTATTTGGGTTTGAGACACAATAAAGGTTAGGTCTGCACTATATAACTTAAAGAGAAGGTTGTAAGATCAGGAACAAGTACTAATTGTCCCTTCAACTGACCTCAAATTCAAGAAGAAAAACCATAGAGAAAACACAAATACATTCCTCTTTTGCCATCAATCATGCAAAAATATGTTGAAAGTATCAAAGATATCTGGACAGCGTAGGAAAATTAGAAACAGATAAAAATCAAATTATAATTAAACTTGGACAAGTTAGACAATTCAAGGAACATGTATGACTTCTAAAAATCAAGCACCCTTTGAACATTTCATACCAAAATGCTTTATCCTCAAGCAATAAAAGTAGTTCCATTAAAAATTAATTTAGGTATAAGGATGTTCAAAAGGAGAGAATAGATACAGTGGGGAATATATACTTTAAAAATTGAATAAAACATCCCAAGTTTAAGAGCATATACATTTTTCTTCTCAATCTTCCTCAATACTATATTATACATAACATTTATATTTATCTGTAGGCAGAGACTATGTGTTCATTTCCCAGCTTCTCAGACCATAATAACCAAACAAAAACTATATTAATTATAACACTGTTTGGCAAATGACTTAGGCATATTTCTAGTTAGCGCTTATGTATTGAATTAACCAATTTCTATTATTCTGTTCATCACCATGAGGCTGTGGCCTATCAGTTATATTCTGACTGATGGCTAGCGTCTGTTTCCTTTGGCAGTTACATGGCGTCTCTTTGACTCTGCCCATTTTCTCTCTATCCTCTGTTCTGATTTCCTGTCTGGCTTTTCTCTAGTAAGCAATTGGCCAAAACAGCTTCTTTAATAACCAATGGTAATAAAACATATTCAGAACACACAAAGGGAAATCCCATATCATTTATTAAATGTTGTAAAGAATGAAGTAAAATATATGTATCCATAATAGTACAAATGAACTATTTTTCACTTTTTATGGATCTATTAAACTGAAAGATTGCAATGGCCATTTTAGTACCATACAGAATGAATAAAAAGCAAATCATTAGAAAATATCAACTTATAAAGGGAAATAGTAGCCTTGTCCTTCTTGATGGAATTTCAAATAATTGAGGAAATGTCGTAAAGCTAAGAAGAAAAATCATTCCAGGATGACAGTTGTGCACAAAATCTAGCCCAAATTAAGAGGTATTATAAATTCATTTTATCTTACACCTGTCAAAATAGCCAATGTCAATAAAGCAAGTAATAGATCATGCTAGTGACTATGCAGTGTAAGTGGCGAGCTTGTTACCAGAAGATGTGGAAACTTGTACAACCATGACAGAACCTTGACAGAAGAGGAGGAGGAAGAACTGTAAGAGCCAGAGGGGAAGGAAGACACCAAGGAAACAAGACCTTCAGAACATAGGAGAAACAATGCCCATATGAACTACAGGTACTATAGCAGCATGCCTAGGGGCTGCACAGATCTAAGTCAGATGAACTTCTAGGGCTGAAAGATGGAAGTGGATACAATTCCTCATCTCTATCCCAGATGCTATCTCCAATTACTATCCTCTTGCAAAATAAAAATTAGTTTTCTCCAACAAGATCTCATTGGGTTTACAAACCACAATTATGGGCAAGCCCCATGCCTAGCAGTAGATAGTCAACATAAAATGAACTCAATGGTATTTTTAGATTTTTTTCTCATAATGCTTTGTCTTGACTTTTTTCAATCATACAGGTATTTTGCTTATATATTATGGCTTCTGATTTTGTTTTCTGAGCTTGGTGTGTGTAGAACTTTGTGAGTCAGCATGTCTGTGTAAGTTTTTTGTGCTTTTTCTTTGGCTCTTTTTCTTTTCTGTTTGTCTGTTTTGCTCATTCCTGTATATTTGTTTATCATTATTATTATTATTATTATTATTATTATTATTATTGCCTGTTTTCCAATGAGAGAAAGAAATAGTGTGACATTGGCTAGGTAGGATGTGGGAGGAAAGTTGGAAGAGAGTAAATCATAAGCCGAGTTTGTTGCATGAAAAAATAAGTCTGTTTACAATCAAAAAGAGATTTAAAGTTATAAAAATGGTGTGTATATAGTTAAATTCAAAGAATTTTCAAAGAAGTGATATTCCCAAAGTACGATAAATGTGGTATTTACTCATTAAGAAAGGCAAGATGAAGGATGGAGAGGTGAGAAAGAAGGAAGCAACAGAAATATGTAGGAAAAAAAAAACAAATGGGAAAGAGGTTGTTCCCACAGAAAATACATTAAAAAGGATAACCCAAGTGTGAAATGACCAAACTTTGTCATTATTCCAATGACAATATGGTTTGGTGAAAATTTTTTATTGATTTGGTGATAAGAATAGTTTCTATCAAAGTAAAATTCTGAAGCTAATGAATTTAGTTTATATTGTCTAAGATTCAAGGTAGAAGAGGAAATCTTTTTTTTTCAATTTTTTTCTCAATACTGTATTTGCATACCATTTATAATTGTAATGGGTATTGTAGAAAATTAAGTAACACTGCAAATTGATAATAGTACAAATAAGTTTTATTTTGTTTTCATCTTTGGGTAATATGTTAAAATAAAAGTCAAAGATTAATTTATAACTTTATAAAACATACTACCTTTGATCATGTAAAATAAAGGACATCTTGTAAGCATTTTGGATACAGTGACTGGCAGTAGACTAGAAAGATGCCCAAGAATTTTACCATTCTCATGGCTATATCAAACTATAACTTCAAAAACCTAGGACAACACATGGACATTTAAGTATTTATAGTTACATAAATGGCAGTATCACTTGTGGATTATTTTGCTGTCCACTTGAAACCATCTTTGAGGGTCGTTGTATAATTCTGAGATGACTAAACATCTACATTTTCAGAGTTTCTTTCCCCGTATGATTGCATGTTAGAATTGAGCAGCTCATGAGAGAGGCAGCCCCAGCATTCTTTAGTACAACTGTGATCTGATGCACTTTCAAATGTAAAACTTCCAAAATTTCTGCCAACACACAAAGATAATGACTTTCACTATTAGATACTAACACAGTAAATAAAAGCTTCCTAAGGGTTCTTGAAAATGGAGCAATCTTCCTGGAAAAGTCTTCATATCACTCAAATTTATTCTTATGGCTGACATAATTATTTTTCCTGACATTCAGAAGGGATTCTTAAACCTAACCACAAACCTCACAAAATTTGCACAGGCCTTTAAATAGTGTGCTAAATGTTGTCTCCTGGAACATGAAATGAAGTTTGTTTTCTTTTTAAAAAATCATTAAAGTAGAATTTATTTGAGTTCCTTGTAGATTAACAATTACAGCAGATAAAATATCTTTGGGGCTAGGAGTAGAGAAACTTTGACTAGTATGGAGTTCTCAAATTATTCTATTGAGAATATATTGATAATCTTTCATTTTTAAAATAGATACTTGAAATCACAAAAATATGCATTCATTTGGTAACATCTTGATATGTGTAAACATATTGCAATATTTATAAGTACTTTTAGCTCCTCAAAATTTCATCATTTTCTTGGTGAAACTAGTCAAAACATTGATCTGGCATAGAAATGTAGAGTACATTGTTTATTTCCTAGAATTTCTTTTTCCTATACAACAAATAATATATCCTTTGTTAAACATTTCCTCTTTCCTTCCTTCTCCTTCCCAGTCTCTGGTAGAAACCATCTGACACTCAGTTTCTAAGGTAATTTTATTTGACTCCAAATAGGAATGAGATCATGTGCCTGAATTATTTTATATAACATAATGATCTCAATTTCATCTATACTGGCACAAATGACATAACTTCATTTCTTATGAATGGTTAATATTACATTTTGTGTGTGTGTGTGTGTGTGTGTGTGTGTGTGTGTGATCTCCAGATTTACTTCTACTTTTCATGTTTCATTTTTCCGGCATTACCAGTCTTTACATTGTTGTCTTAGTTTTATTCCCCACTACTGCAAAAGTGACCACAAGCACAGTTACTTAGAGCACACATTCTTTATATTACAACTCTAGATGCAAGAGGTCTAAAATATTCCTCACTTAACTGACACAAAACATGCTGACACCAAGGATATTTTCACGGGCCAAGGCTTATCGATTGCACTCCCAATGTGTTGACCCCTTTGATTTCTCCAAATGTGGGACATTTGATGGTATAGTTTGTGTTATTAACATTCACTCTCACTCAATTAAAAACAAACAAACAAAAACCATTCTGCTCAAACTCCACCAAGAGTCTGGAAAGGTAGGACTCTAGGGAAGAGCGTTTTCCTTGCTTTCTCCAGATGGTAGAGACTGCCCACCCACTCTGGTTTGTGGTAACTTCCTCCAAACCAGCAGAGAGAATTGCCAAAACTCTTTTGGAGTCTGACATCAACACTCACTTCTTTTTCATTTTACAGGACCCTAGTGATTATACTGGCTGACCTCAAGAGGCTACCCAAGACAACCTCTCATTTTAAAGTCAGCCAACAAGCAAAGCTAAATCCATTTTGGAGCTTATTTTTCTATTTCATGTAATAAAATATATTCACAGATTCTGAGGTTTAAAACTTGTACCCTTTTTATTTTGGATATTACTCTGGCTACCATAGTGAATTTTCAAGTCTACATAGTGTGAGAGTTGGGGCAAGTTTCACTTATGGCTCTGTGTGCTACTTTTCTCAAAAACAAAGCTAATACAAAATATTTTACTTTATCTTTCTATTTATATACTTTT
Source organism: Ondatra zibethicus (assembly GCA_004026605.1). NCBI lineage: Eukaryota > Metazoa > Chordata > Mammalia > Rodentia > Cricetidae > Ondatra > Ondatra zibethicus. Next base: position 5,427 of record PVIU01030291.1, on the reverse strand, counting down.
ATCCAGATACTTTAAATTATTGAGTTCAAGGGAAAATCTAAGTATTTGTAGTTTTACCTTTGGCTCTAGATAACAAGGATCTGGATCATGCATTACTCATATTCAAAATTTCAACATTTTGATGCATATTAATTATTCAATTGCCTTTTCTGTACCTAAACACACACACACACACACACACACACACACACACACACACCGTGTGGGAGGTCCTTCTGTCTATGAGGTCCTCTTGTCTATGTGTGGCTTTTATTGGTTAATGAATAAAGAACTGCTTTGAGCTTATGGCAAGGAAAAACAGAAGTAGGTGGGGAAAGCTAGGCTGTATGCCGGGAGAAAGAAGGACAGAGTCAGAGAGAAGCCATGGAACTGCTGGAGGCAGATGCTGGGAACTTTACCTGGTAAGCCAGAGCCACTTGGTGATATACAGATTAATAGAAATGGGTTAAATTAATATAAGAGTTAGCCAATAAGAAGCTAGAGCTAATGCGTCAAGCAGTGATTTAATTAATACAGTTTCCATGTGATTATTTCAGGGCTAACAACAGGAAACAAATGAACTCCTGGAAACCAACAAGCAGCCTCCCACAAAACACACACACACACACACACACACACACACACACACACACACACACTTCTCTTTCAGGAAGATTTAACATAATGCCTTTCTATATTTTAAAGATTTGTTTCATAGATAAGGAAAAGGGATGCAATTTTGTATGTAGAATACCTTAAGGCCATGGATAGATCAGATCCACGCTTTTTTGGGATATTTGCTTATGTTTTACTAAAATCATTTCTATTCCTAAAACATTTTAGCACAAAAATACACTTGGATGGGGACAGAAAGAACATATGACAATTTGAAAAACATTAAATGAACAAAAGAAGGATGTTGCAAAGTAGTTCAAACTTGTTCTAATAGCTACTGAGAAAATACTTCACGTAACCTAGAGTTTGCATACAATACCAGAAATCAAGGACAGAGAACTTAATTAGAGACAGATCACATATTACTTTTTTGTCTACTTAATCACAGATTATTAATTTTCTATACATGTGATATCAATCTATATCATACAAAAAATCAGAATTGTTCAAGTAACATTCAATGATGCATGCAAATATTTATTTTTTGTTCATTCCATCCTTTATTAAGGCACAGTGCAATGAATGATAGTACTGAGCAAGAAACTGAATTTGAAGTGTAAATATTTTATTCATTGTCTTGAAAATTTCAATTTCAGCATAAATGTATGATATAAAATATAGGACTCTGAGTTTAAAGAAGCTACATTTCTCTTGTTGGTAAACACTTTCCAAAAGGAACACTTTATTCTTTAAAATAGAGCTAGAAGAAAAATGAAAAACTCATACATGAATATAGATAGAAATTATGTGGATTTTAAGAACATAAAAAAGAGAAAGAAAACACAATTGTATATAAATCTGTGCTTTATAAAAGGAACAGGGAACTTCTATCTTACTGGATCAATTTTTGTTAGTTCACAAGAACTGAAAAATAAAACCCATATTAAGGGAAATATTTTACAGTCATTTTCTCTAAAGATATCTTTTTAATTTTTTTTTAAATTTTACTCCTTTGTTTGATGTATGATTTCTGTAAAACTATACCTTCATTAACTTTAGAAATTTCAGACCATAGTTAGCTTGTAAATGTGTAAATATTAATTCCTTCCTTAATTCAGTGGCATAATTATGATAGTGTAATTTTTAAGATTTACTGTTTATTTTATGTGCAAGAGTATTTCGCATGAGTACTCTCCATGTTGTGCTCAAGGTGGCCAGAAGACAGCAATGGATTGCCGGAAGCTAGAGTTACAGAAGATTTGTAAACCACTGTGTGGGTGCTTGGAACTGAACCTGCATTTTCTGCAAGAGCAGCAATTGCTCAAATCTACTGAGCCATCTTTTCAGACTCTTAAAAATAATGTCTATTAAAATACGTTTAAATATGAAATATGTGCCATACATTTATTATGAATATGTGGAATGGAATAAGAAGTTTCTTGTTTTGGGATTGTTAGTTCGAGTTGGAAAGTCAGGAATAGCCATCAGAATGTTTCCATTTAATAGGCATTGGAGCATCTGTGCAATTCATTCTACTAGATCTTAGAGATGAGATGAGGATTACTATTTCACACATCCCAAAGGGATAAGCAGTGTAGAGTGCAGGACACACACAAAACATGCAGGCACACTTTTGCTGTATTTTTTTTTCTTTGTGGAAATTCAGCTATCCTTTAAAGGGTTCTTATTAATTTTTAAGAGGCCTTCTTCAAGTACTGGCATGCATCCTGAGTCTTTTAAGACTAGACTTAATTGATCTTCGAGAACCAATTATTTGGTCATCATAATTCTAATAAATATAAACATTCATCTAGGTGTCTTTGGTACATTTGCTTTTAAGTTTACTGTGTAGTTAGGGTTGTCATTTGTGAGTTATTGGTAAATGTGTATTAGTTTTATAGCAAACACTGAAGTATTTTCAAAATTATTACAATATTTTAAACCCTTTCCAGCAATACTGAAGTTCTATTTTCTTCATATTCTTTCCATCACTTTCAGTTTTCAAATCTGTTTTTATAAATGAGTGAATTTAGACATAAGAAGCAGTTTCAAAATGTGATTTGGTATAATGTTTCATAATTACCTAAAATATGACCTTCCATATACTTATTCTTATTCCTGTGCATTTTGTTTGTGAAGCACATATTCAAATCTTTGCTAACTGCTATTACATTGTCTACCTTTTCAACTTTTTATAGAGTTGCAGGATTCTTTTTTGTACGTATCCTACTTGTGAATCAGAAAAATGTTTTTCAAATATCTCAACATTTTCTATATAATTATAACTTTGCATATCCACTTCCTTAATGATATATTTTAAAGCACAGAAGTTTATAACTTTTCTTTAAGATCACATACTTTTTAAAATTATTTCCTTTATTCTTGAGAATATAATACAATTACATCATTTCCCCTTCCTTCTCTCCAAAGCCTTTCCTATATGTCTCCCTTCTTTCTTTCAAAATCAGGATCTCTTTTGTCATTAATTTTTGTTACATACATGCACACACACATGCACATATATGTACACATATTCTTAAGTATAACCCAGTCAGGCTGTATGTTACTTTTTTGTATATTTTCAAGGCTGGTCATTATGTTTTGGATACCAGTTGGTGATCTTTTTACTTCTCCCACACTTAGAATCCCCTAGTTGACTGTAGCCTTATGGTCTTTTCCATTTGACTAATCTCTTGTTTAGGCAGTCATGTTAGTTAGACTTAATGGATGCTTCCTCTGAGATCACTAGGAGACACAGTCTCATTAACAAACTCCTTGTTCTCTGGTTGTTACAATGCCCCCTCCTCTGCAATGTTCCCTGAGCCTTAGCTATCCTGATTGTTTACTTGATGTATCCATTGGGACTGGACTCCACAACTTTGTATTTTGATTGGCTCTGGTTTTCCAAGGAGTACAACTATCTGTGGATTTAAGGACTAATATTTACAATGTAGTTAGAAATTCTGCTAGTTTAGTAAAGTAGCAGTTGTAGGTTCTGGCTCCAAGATCTATGAATTCATTAGACCTGGGTAGTTGACTCTGTTTCTGATACCAGGCATGATTTCTCTCTTGTTGAGTAGGTTCCTATCAGGAGACGCTGGTTAGGTTGCTGTGTCACATCCTAGTTATTGCTGTGGTTCATAGGCATCATAGTTGGGCGTAAACGTTGGTTGTTTCTTTTCTTTGAAGCCGGCATCTGTTATTTTAAATTCTAGTCCTTAACGAGGAGGCATTCAGGTCTTTCCAGGTCAGAGGCTTCTGGAACCCACATCTGAAGCATATGGTGCCTTCAACAATAAGAACTTACTTTACGCTTCTGAGGGTCAATGAAGGGCAATAGCAATAGACTGCAATGTTTTGGGTGTCTCTTGGAAGAGCCACACCAACTCTAAGGAGAACTTCATATAGCCTGGTGTTGGGATTTTTCTCATAAAATATTTGGATCGTGGATAAGCATTGTCAGCACAGATGAAAAAATTTCATCTAAATTATATATGCATATTTACACATAGACTTATATATGTTATAGGGTTTTAGGTAGATAATTAATAATTTTTGGACATCTTTAAAAATCACTTATTTTTGTTTCATAACATACTTTAGCATACTGATTTGTTACAATAGATTCCCTGTTTTTCTTCTAAAAATTCCACATATTAATTAAACACATTAAGCATATTATTTATCTAAATGCCTTATGTTTAGTGAGAATACAGTTGCAGTTGGTTTTCTTCATAATATCCAGTCATTTTCACCAATTTTTTTTTTTTTACGAAACTGTCTCTCTTGTCATGCTTTTCCTCATTCATCATAGAGAAAATATTTTCAGAAGGTTTCCTTGGGTATTACAAATTATGTGCTGTAAAAGTTTTGACTTTTATTTTCCTCCAAAATGTTTTTAAAATTTTATCCAGGGATTTAGCTTGGCTGACGTCAAATTTCAAATTCCTGTTTTCCCTTCAGTAAAAAAAACAGTTAAATCTCCTATCAGCTAATTTAGCTTCTCTGAGCTACTCCGTGTCCTCCCTGAGCACAGATTGTCAGCGTTGAACCAGAACTGCGGGATGAATCCCCGTTTAGTATTTCAGAGTCGTCTCTGGATTTCTTTGTCCTGGGACTTCATTCTGCAACTTTTCAATCAATTCGGTTTTCATCGCCATCCTCTTATTGAAGCCAAAGAAATATTTTCCGTGGAAACTGTAACTAACAGTCAGGTACTTGTCCTCCAGATAAAGACCATAAAGTGAAAAACTCATCCAATATTATTCTTTATTTTCTTGAGATTATAATTTTCCTACTCGATTCTCCCCTACTCTCCAGTATTTGGATTGCTCCTTTATGTACTTGCTCCAGGCCTTTGGCTGTTATATGTTTTGATCATGGTCCAAACGAAGGTACAGAGCCATAGACATTTTGGAATCCCCACATTCACATTTTACATCTACCTATACATAAATAATTGACTCCTTAATTTAAAACATTATGATGATGTCAGTTAATCAATAATATTGGTGATGGTGTTATATAAAAAGTCACAGAAAGCACTAAGTGTGATCATTTGAATGAGAAACGTCCCTTTAGGTTCGAGTATTTGAACACTTTTTCTCTTGTTGGTGCACCATCTGGGAAGATTGGGTAGCCTTATAAAATGAAACATACCAGAGGAGTACATCACTAGGCGTGGTCTCTGAGAGTATATATCCTCACCCAACTTCCAGTTCACTCTCTCTTTCTTTTACTTGACATTTGATGTTGAAGATGTGATATCTGAGGTCCCTGCTTCTTCACTGTCGCTATAGACTCCCTCTGAAACCATGAACCAAAATAAACTTC
>PVIU01030290.1:0-16305 GCA_004026605.1 Ondatra zibethicus | reverse complement strand
GAGCAGAAATAAACATATAACGAAATTGACTGTAAATTTGTATCAATAAACCAAGATCCATACCAATGCAAATTATTCATCTTTATAGCATATTTCCCTTTAAATGTAAACAAACATATATTAAAAATATTTGAGAATTAGCTTTGTTTTTCATATTATAACCTTAAGAAAATGGTTTGATAACAGAGCCAAAAATGAGGCACTTTTAAAAATGACACAGTCTTAAAGACTAATAATAAACAGCTGACAGGACTAATAGCAACAAAAATCAAAAGTTAACTAAAAAATTAATACAATTGACAAAGATAACATTAATTTGACAGGGAAAATTTAATCCATGTCAAAGGGTGCTAAAATCTGAAAAAAAATCATACTGTTAAATTTAACAAATATCTTTTAACAATTTATTATATGTTAGCAGATAGAGTATCTCTCCAGGAAAGCAACCTGCATGCCATCCAAATATTATCCAAGGATGAGAAGTTATTCTAAATGGATAAATTTCATACCTTGGAATCACGTGTACAGACTGAGGACCAGAGGTTATGTTAGTCAAAGAGATGACTAAAATTATACACCAGTCAAGAGATTCAGACTTTACAAAAGGGTTGAGGATATGTTTCCTTTTTTTTTCACAGGAAGGAAATAAAGCTGGATGAGATGATGGCGTATAGAGCAGAAGAGGCCAGCCCTGCTGATGATTCAACAGGGGAAGCAGAAAGAGGTTCCAGAACCTGTGATCCTGACTTCCTCATACCACTGCGCTGCAGGCTGAGGAAAGGGATACCTGAATGAATGTTCCATTCTGACAACAGCTCTCTGCAATCTGACAAGGAAAAAAGATCCTGGTAATGACTGGTGATTTCCAGCCCCTTGATGGACTTGCTATGCAGACTTCCAGAACAAGTGAGTCCTGTTTACCCTGGAGCCGGACCAAAAATGAAGATTGAACAATTGGCTGTTTTACTCTTTATGACACAGAACTCATTTTGCCAGTATGATATTCAGTCTGCTGTTGAAATATTGGACCTGAGAACTGAGACCTCAGTTTTCCCCTCAGGGGGAAAAACGACTCATTACAAGGAGTGACTGAAGCCTCTTTCCAAGAATGAGGAGGGTAGCCTAAATGTTTTTTGCTGCTTCTCAGAGACTGGGACAATTACTTAAAAGCGCAATGCAGTTGAATTCTCACCTATCAGAGAAACCTTTTCTTGTCATTTGATTGGAATGGATTTAAGGGAATTGTGATGTGACAAGTTGTGAGTTTAATGTTAATTTCCAATCTAGAATTATGGTATTGACCAAGTTAATGTTTGTCACTACTTCAGTTCACGATAAGATGTTAAGAAAAGTTTGACATTTCCTAAGAGTGCTTGGATTTGACATATTTGATATGAAATTTAGAGTTTTATACAGCTAACAATTATTTTTTTTTATTTTTTTTAAAGCTTTGAATGGTTTTCATTACATTTCAAACCAAGCAAAACAGCCCGATAATCATTTTCATCCCATTCAGTCTTGTCCTTTGGTCCTCACAAACACATAGCACTATTCTGGCTGCTATCCCCAGGTCTCTCTTATTCTTTTCTTAGTTAAGAAACACTCTAGATTATTTCTGGTCTGGGCAGCTGGGAACAAATGAACAGCCTCTGCCTGCAAGATGCTTTTGCCTGGACCCTAAACATGGACCAAATGCATGCTGGTAAAAATAATTGTAGGAAGGCAGATCTCTGGTTTACCTAGGAGAGAGAAGCGAAGGCCTGGCAATGGGAAACTGTTTTCACACATAGCTAACAGTTCTGAACTGTAGAAATTACTTTCCAAATAAGTAACAGAAGGGGAGTCAGCTGCAATGAAAATCTACAGCAAAATTAGCCACTTTATTCACAAAGTAATAACACCAAAACAGCCTTGACTTTTAGTTTAACCTTTACCATAGTCCTTGATTCTGATAAGTCACACATCAAAAGGTGGCTGAGCAATTACTGTGTAATGTTGTGACTTGTAGCAGCACAGTAGGACCTGACCCTTAGCTTAATAGGTGATAATATTTTTTTAAGAGACAGGGTTTCTTTATAATCTTAGAGCTTGTCATGGAATTAGCTCTTGTAGACAAGGCTGTCCTTGAATGCACAGAGATTCGCCTGCCTTTGTCTCCTGAGAGCTGGAATTAAAGGTTTGTGTCACCACCACCTGTCAGACATGTGAAAATATTTCTTTAGCTGTAGGCAGAGGTAAGTTGAAGGACCTGACATCTACCATGTATATGCATGTAGAGCTTTAAAAGTAATGGAACAGAGAAATAGCTGAGCCCAATACTTGCCTTGTATGAATATGGGGGTTATGACTGTATGAGAAGAGATATGTAGCAGGTTGTAACACCTATTTGGGTACTATATATATAGGGCTTTGGTTGTAGGGGAAGGGTTGTGTCACAGGACCTGATACATAGACTTGTATGTATAAGTTGGTCTTTCACTCTCAGAGAATGGATAACTAGCAGGGATTGAGAATTAAAGTGTGTATAGCACTTTATACGGAAAGCAGGGAAAACCTAGCTGGTACTGTCACATAGCAGTGTGTGTGTGCACGTGTGTGCATATGAGACAGAAAGACACACAGAGAAGGAGGGAGAGAAACTGAGAGTGTATATATATGTGTGTGTATGTGTGTGTGTGTGTGTGTGTGAGAGAGAGAGAGAGAGAGAGAGAGAGAGAGAGAGAGAGAGAGAGGAGACAGAGAGAGAGAGACATGTGTGTTCATATATGTGGCTTTGGCTATAGGAAGAGAGAACCAACCAAGGAGACCCTGACCCCTAGTACTATGTGTTGGATTTCCCTGTTTATGAGAGGGAGCCTATCAGGGACTGTTATTTAGCCATATGTGTGACTGTCAATGTAGAGGAGGGGATGCCTAGAAGGACTTGACACCTAGCCATGGATGTGTGTGTGTAGCTTTTGTCTATAAGTGAGGGGTGAGAGGATTACAGGGAGTACCTGACACCTAGCAGTACTTACATGAGTGAGTGTGTGTGTGTATGTGTGTGTGTGTGTGTGTGTGTGTGTGTGTGTGTGTGTGTGTGTGTAATTTGGCCATTCAGAATTGGAAACTCATCAGGCCTAACACATATCCCTGTGTGTTAGATATGGCTGTAGAGGAGGGGATTCCTAGTTGAACCTCACACCTAAGCATGTATATGTAACTGGGGCAAAAGGCAGGTCCTGATTTAAAGGCCTGTGCATGAGAATGTCTGTGGGTTTCTTTTGGTTTGGATTATAAGGCAAAGAAGAGCTATTGTAACCTAACACTATCCCTGCATGCATGTGTGTCTGTAGGGGAGGGTGTACCTAGCATGAAGTGAAACTCAATCATATATGTGTATGTGAAGCTTTGCTTTAGGAGTAGTGTTACTGAGGATAACCTTACATGTATCCACATATGGGAGCTTTGGACTGAAGGTAGTTATTCTTATCAGGTAATGGTACTTAGTTGGAAGGGGAGTTTTTGACTCTAAGATTTGTGGGCTGATATTCTTTGCTTTATGTTTAAAAACCACCTATGAGTGAGTACATGTGATAATTGTCTTTCTGTGTCTGGGTTACCTCACTCAAAATCATGTTTTCTGGCTCCATCCATTTTCCTGCAAAATTCAAGGTGTCATTTTTTTCTGCTGTTTAATACTCTATTGTGTAAATGTACCACATTTTCTTTATCCATTATTCAGTTGAGAGGCATTTAGATTGTTTCCAGGTTCTGGCTATGGCAAACAATGATGCTATGAACATAGTTGAACACATGTCCTTGTGGCATGATTGAGCATCCTTTGGATATATACCCAAAAGTTGTATTAGTGAGGCTTGAGGAAGGTTGTTTCCTAATTTTCTGAGAAATTGCCACACTGACATCCAAAAAGGTTGTACCAGCTTGCATTCCCACCAGCAATTCAGAAGTCTTCCCACCAGACAACCTCTCCACAATAAGTTTTCATCAGTGTTTTTGATCTTGGCCATTTTTACAGGTGTAAGATGGAATCTCAGAGTTGTTTTTATTTGCATTTCTCTAATGACTAAGGATGTTGAACATTTCTTTAAGCGTTATCCCTGCATCTCTGGATGAAGCCAACTTGGTCATGGTGAATGATGGTTTTGATGTGTTCTGGGATATGCTTTGCCAGCATTTTATTTAGTATTTTTGCATCAATGTTCATGAGTGAGATTGGTCTGTAATTCTCTTTCTTAGTAATGTCTTTCTGCGGTTTGGGTATCAGGGTAATTTTAGCCTCATAAAAACAGTTTGTCAGTGGTCCTTCTGTTTCTATTGTGTGGAATAATTTGAGGACTATTGGTATTAATTCTTCTTTGAAAATCTTGTAGAATTCTGAGCTGAAACCACCTGGGCTTTTTTTTTTTTTTTTTTTTTTTTTTTTTTTTTTTTTTTTTTTTTTTTTTTTTTTTTTTTTTTTTTTTTTTTTTTTTTTTGGTTGGGAGACTTTTGATGACTGTTTCTATTTCTTCAGAAGTTATAGGACTGTTTAATTTGCTTATCTGGTCTTGATTTAATTTTAGTAAGTGATATTTAACCAGAAAGTTGTCCATTTCCTTTAAGTTTTCCAATTTTGTGGAGTACAGGTTTTTGAAATATGACCCGATAATTCTCTGGATTTTCTCCGTGTCTGTTGTTATGTCCCCCTTTTCATTTCTGATTTTGTTAATTTGGATATTCTCTCTCTGTCTTTTCATTAGTTTGGATAAAGGGTTGTCTATTTCTTTTTTTGTTGTTGTTTTCTTGAATAAGCAACTCTTTGTCTCATTGATTCTTCGTATTTTTTTCTTTGTTTCTATTCTGTTGATTTCAGCTCTCAGTTTGATTACATCTTGTTGTCTAGTTCTCTTGGGTGAGTTTGCTTATTTTTGTTCTAAACTTTTCAAATGTTCTGTTAATTCTTTAATGTAGGATTTTCCAGCTTCTTAATGTAGGCATTTAGTGCTATGAACTTTCCTCTTAACACTGCTTTCATTGTGTCCCATAAATTTGGGTATGTTATGTGGTCATTTTTATTGAATTTTAGGAAATCATTAATTTCTCCCTTTATTTCTTCCTTGACCCATTGATAATTCAGATGAGTATTGTTTAATTTCCATGTATTTGTGAACTTTCTGTAATTAGCATTGCTGTTGACTTCTAGTTTTAAACCAGGTTGATCTGATAAGGTACATGGGGTATTCCATTTTTTTGGTATGTGTTGAGGTTTGTTTTGTTACCGAGTATGTGGTCAATTTTTGAGAAGGTTCCATGAAGTGCTGAGAAGAAGGTATATTCTTTTATGGTTGGATCAAATATTCTATAGATATCGGTTAAGTCCATTAGAGTCAAAACATCTGTTAGTTCTCTTATTTCTTTGTTCATTTTTCATCTGATTGACCTGTCCAGTGGTGAGAGGGGAGTGTTGAAGTCTCCCACTATTAGTGTGTGGGGCTTAATGTATAATTTAAGCTTTAGAAGTGTTTCTTTTACATATGAGGTTGCCCTTGTATTTGGGGCATAGGTGTTCAGTATTGAGATTTCCTTTTGATGGATTTTTTTGTGACTATTATGAAATTTCCTTCTTTGTCTCTTTTGATTGATTTTAGTTTGAAGTCTATTTTGTTAGATATTAGGATAGCTACACCCGCTTGTTTCTTAGGTCCATTTGATTGAAATATTTTTTTCAACCCTTTACTCTGAGACAATGCCTATCTTTGAGGTTGAGGTGTGTTTCTTATATGCAGAATAAGGATGGATTCTGTTTTTGTATCCAATCTGTTAGCCTATGCCTTTTTAATAGGTGAGTTGAGTCCATTTATATTAAGGGATATTAATGACCAGTAATTGCTATCTCCTGTTAATTTAGTCTTCATTGTTGGTGATGCTAATTTGTGCGTTTTTTCCATCTTTGGAATTTGCTGCTATGAGACCATCAATTGTCTATGTTTTTGTTGATGTAGCCATCTTCCTTGGGTTGGAGTTTTCCTTCTAGTACTTTGTGTAAACCTGGGTTTGTGGCTAGGTATTGGTTAAATCTGGTTTTGTCATGGAATATCTTGATTTGTCCTTCTTTGGTGATTGAAAGTTTTGCTGGGTATAGTAGTCTGAGCTGGCATCCATGTCTGTATAACACTTGACTATGACCTTCTGGCTTACATTGTCTCCAATGAAAAGTCAGGTGTGATTCTGATAGATCTGCCTTTATATGTTTCTTGGCCTTTTTCCTTTGCAGCTCTTAATATTCTTTCTTTACTCTGTATGTTTAGTGTTTTGATTATTATGTGGCAAGGGAACTTTTTTTGGATTCAGTCTATTTGATGTTCTGTAAGCTTCTTGTATCTTCATAGGCATGTCTTTCTTTAGGTTTTGAGAAAGTTTTCTTCTATGATTTTGTTAAATATATTTTCTGTGCTTTTGAGTTGAACTTCTCCTTCTTCTATACCTATTATTCTTAGGTTTGGCCTTTTCATGGTGTCCCATATTTCCTGGATATTTTGGGTTAAGATTTTGTTAGATTTAATATTTTCTTTTATTGACGAGTCTATTTCCTTTATTGTATCTTCAGTGCTTGAGATTCTTACTTCCATCTCTTGATTCTGCCTTTCTTGCTTGCGTTTGTCATTCCTGATCATTTTCTCATCATTTCTGTCTCTATAATCCCCTAGGCTTGTGTTTTCTTTATTGTATCCATTTCAGTTTTCAAGCCTTGAATAGTTTCTTTCATATGCTTGATTTCTTTTGTAGGTTTACTTTAAGGGATTTGCTGCTGTCTTCCAATTTTTTGTTTGTCTTTTCCTCCATTTATTTGAGGGAATTTCTCGTTTCCTCTTTAAGAGTTTCAAACTTTCTCCTGAAATTATTTTTTAGGTCATTTTCTTCTACTTCATCTATATTTGGCTGTTCAAGTCTTGCTGTTGTAGGGTCTTTATGTTTTACTGGTGTTATGTTGCTATTTGTGGTGTTGCCTAGCTCCTTGGAGGTCCTAGACTCATCAGACCCACAGTGGTCTTGGCTTAGGTCTACTCCCTTGAATGTCCCAGATTCATGTCTGAACCCTCAGAGGTCTCTGGCTCTGGTTCACTTGCTCAGCAGTTGCTCCCCTGTACCTGTTCCAGTGGAGTTTGCTTTTGTATATCCATAAATAACAGGCTAAGAATGGACTATAGACTGTAGAACTAGATAGCTGTCCATGACAGGTAGACAATCGATGTTAGGAATGGGCAGAGTACACATGTGACACAGAGGTAGAATGGAAGCTACTGGAATTGAAGCTCAATCAGGTGAGGGTGATGGGAAGAACAAGGGGGAAAACAAACACAATTTCAGTTTAAAAAACAAAAAAAAACCCTCTAATACATCCAAGAGTCCCATAGTGACTATTACAAGGTGTGACTTTGTTGGGGTAGATGTGGTGTTGTTGTAGGAAGTGTGTCACAGTCAGTTTCTAATGCCTGGTGATCTGATGTAAAAGTCTCTTTCTCCTGCACCGTGAATGCCTGCATGCCTCAATGCTTCCATTCATGCTGATAATGGACTAAAACTTCTGACACTGTAAGCCAGCCTCAAAGAAATGCTTTCCTTTATAAGAGTTGTCTTAGTCATTGTGCCTCTTCACAGCAATAGAAACTAAGACAATACCCAAAGGCAGCCACACAGGAATGTCTACCCCTAGTATGTATAATTGCTTGCCCATAGCTCCATATGTAGGGCTCATGTTTCCTCTAGTCTTATAATGCCCATTTACTTTAGCATGTACATCAGAGGAAGACCTGATAGTTACTAAGGAAAATTACCACTTTAAAGATGACTTTCTCATAGGTTCATTTGCAGAATCCACCTCCTTATCAGGGTTTTCCACGATATGTGATTTAGCTCCTACATAAAACCACAAAGCTCTGAACTGCATACAGTTCCCTGGGAAAAAAGCTGTGTACTCAGAAGAAGGGGATATTTCTATGATGGAATAGCAACAGTCAGCCAACCTGGTGGTGGTGATTCTTTGTAATTAGGCACAGCTGATCATAGGAAGGTGCCACTTGTTTGTCTTAAGGTAGAGCTGAGCAACACCAATTAAGTGAAAGAAAGATGAATGGAAACTGTTTATAAGAAATTGTAATGAATTATTATTTCCTAGGTACAATGTGTTAAACTAAACCTTGAAGAAAACACAAGGCAGTCTTCTTGTAATACATAGTATTGCTACTATGACTATACTTTTGGATTTTTATGGGTGCATGTAGACGATACAAAGAAACAGCAAATACTTAACAAAACAACATCAAATTGATGTGTACAGCATCCAGTACAACACATCTAAGAAATCCTTTTTAAAATCATGATGCTCTAGCTTAATATAGAAAGATGTTTACACAGAGGGTCTCTCTATCCTCATCAGTGAGCATCCCACTCTTTTTTTACCACAGAAATGTGACCAATAACAATATACACAAAAGGTGAATAAACATTTATACTCTAGCATCCTAATCTCAACCAGGCCTGCTTAGCATACTACTTACCTTCAGGGTCTTTTAGAGGTAGCCCTCTCTCAGCTAAATTTTGCCTTTTGTCACTTAATATCTGTAAGTATTGGTCATCAATCCTTTAATCACCAAATCTGCTCTTCTATGTCACAGCTTAGGAATGGAGTGCTAACCACTTTGTGAGATGGATTATACAACCTTTACAAATAACCTTCAAATTGATTTCACACCAAAATGTCCAATGGAAAGTGCAAAATTTATACATGATACTTGATAAATGAGGCCTCTCCAAATGTGGCCACCTGCCTAGGCCTGGGGGTTTTGTCTGAAGCCTTGATGAATAGAGAAAGAAACAGATCTCCTTCTCTGAAATCAAGAACATGTTTGGGAGAATTTTAAAATATCTGGAGCCAGGACCCTCATGAATGGTTTGCTTCAGGTCCTGAGACCCCCAACTCTTTAAAGACAAGGTGCTGAGGCTATCAGTCCCCATGCCGCTACAGACTTTGTTTGTTATGTCCTTCAGTTGTCCTGAGTTTGTTTTGTTCAATATTGTCTGATTAGCCACTTTCTGAGTTTGTATACCATATTTTAGACCTGAACCCATTGGTTTACAGTAACAAGAGATTTTGTGTTGAATTTGGCACAAATCTCCAGCAAATCTCATATAGGCCTGGGCTTAGAATGGAAGCTAGGGATGAGAACATTGTTATGTGTCCCTTCAGCTCATTACAACCTATCACTCAGACCTCACTAACCAATCAGAGGCTACAATGAACTCTCCAGTCAGATGGGAGGGCTTTTCCAGTTTCCAAGACCTGACACTCTCCTAAGGAAGTTGTAATTTGGCTCGAAAGCTGCTGCATTATGGGCTCAATGTGAAGAGAACATGGGTGATCTTTGCACGCTGGTCCTGGTGAGCTATGGGCAGCTGTCTTCAGACAATGAGGAGTGGCAGGAAATGCTGAAGGATGGGCCACTGTCCCCAGACTGGAAACCCATGTATTGGGTCCTCCCTTGTCTGGGTGGGAACTAGTGGCCAGACACTGATTTTGGCATGTTGCTGCTGGTCCTGCATGGTTTTCCCCACTTAGTCTCTCTAAGTACATTAGAATAACCTTCAAGAATGATTACAAAACAGCCAGGAGACCAGTTTTCATCAGTTCAGTACTTTTAACAATTGTATAATATTTTTATATCCAACAACTTCAAAGGAATTCTGAAACACAGGATGCAAATTTATAGAGAGGAGCAAGAGAGGAGCAAGAAAGGAACTGTGAAGCACATGCTGTGACTACATAGAACGGAATAATAGAGCAAACCAAGAGCGCAGATTAGGAGAGTGGGCCAAGAGAGACCTCAGTGACTCCCTGAGACACAGATTGCAACAGTAGAGAGCAGACCAAGAATAATCCCTAAAGACAGACAGTCACTGCAAGGATTGGAACAAGAGATGAAGACACTGCCAGCACCAATTGGAGGAAGAGATGGGTAGGCACCAATGCAAGAATTCATCCAACAACCCAAAAAGCAACTTGGTAACACCATAACCCAGTGGTCATAAAATGGGAAGACTTGATCATCCTAACCCAGAAGAAACTGAAGAAACCAATTTTAAATGTTAACTTTTCAAAGATGATGCAGACGTTTAAAGAGGAAATGAAAAATCCCTTAAAAAAATGATGGAAAGAGAAACAATAAATGTAAGAAATCAATAAATCTCTCAAAGAAACCCAAGAAAACCAACAAAAAAAATCAAGTAGGTGAAGCAAACCGCTCAAGCAGTTCAAAACTTCAGGACTGAAATAGAGGCAATGAAGAAAACACAAACTGAGGGAACTCTGCACATAAAAAAATCTGGGTAAATGAATGCGAACTACAGAGGCAAGCATAACCAATACAATACAAGAGATGGAAAAGAGAATCTCAGGTGTTGAAGATAATATAGAGGAAATAAATTCATTGGCCAAAAAAAGCAAACATTAAATCCAATGAATTTTTAACACAAAACATCCAGGAAATCTGGAACACCATAAAATAAAACCCAACCTAAGAATAATAGGGATAGGAAAAAGAGAAGAACTCCAGCTGAAGGGCACAAAAATATATTCAACGAAATCACAGAAGAAAACTTTCCCAGCCTAAAGAAGGATATCTCCTATGAAAGTACAAGAAGCTTCCAGAACACCAAATAGACTGGACCAAAAAAAGTCCCCTCACAATACAATAATAATAACACAAAACCTACAGAATAAAGAAACAATATTAAGAGCTGCAAAGGAAAAAGGTGAAGTAACATATAAAGGCAGATCTATCAGAATTATACCCAACTTCTCAATGGAAACCATGAAAGCCAGAAGGTCCTGAACATATGTACTGCAGACAGTAAGAGACCATGGAAGTAAGCCCAGACTACTATACCCAGCAAAGTTTTCAATCACCACCAATGAAGAAAACAAGATATTTTATGACAAAACCAGATTTAAAGAATACCTGTCCACGAGTCCAGCCCTACAGAAAGTACTAGATGGAAAACTTCCACCCAAGGAAGCTAAATACACCAACAGAAACACTGACAACAGATAACTTCACACCAGCAAATTCCAAAGAAGGGAAACATGCAAACACTATCACTGTAAATAATAGGAATTAACAATCACTGGTCATTAATATATCTTAAAATCAATGGATTCAATTCATGTATAAAAAGACACAGGCTAAGAGAATGGACATTCTTCTGCTGTATACAAGATTCATCCTTCTGTTGTATACAAGAAACACATCTCAAGCTTAAAGACAGATACTACCTCAGAGTAAAGGGAAATATTTTCCAATCAAATGGATGTAAGAAACCAGCAGTTGTTGGTTTCATAATATCTAATAAAATAAACTTCAAACTAAAATCAATCAAAAGAAATGGAGAAGAACATTTTATATTCATAACAGGAACAATCCTTCAAGAAGTCTCAACCCTGAACATACAAAATACAAAAACACTTGTATATGTAAAAGAAACATTACTAAAGCTTAAATTGCATATCAAACCACACACACTAATAATAGGAGATTTCAATACCACACTCTCTACAATGGAAAGGTCAGTCAGAATGAAACTTAACAGAGAAATAAGAGAACTAACAGATGCCATGACTCAAAGAGATTTAACAGATTTACAGAACATTTCACCCAAACACAAAAGAATATACCATCTTCTCAGCACCTCATGGAACCTTCTCTGATATTGAACACATACCCAGTAACAAAGCAAACTTCAACAGATACAAAAAAATATGCGTAACCTCCTGTATATTATCAGATCACCATGGTTTAAAATTAGAATTTAACAACAATACTAATTTCAGAAAACCTATAAATCCATGGAAATTGAACAGTGCTCAATTGAACCACCCCTAGATCAAGGAACAAATAAAGAAAGAAAATAAAGACTTTGTAGAAATCAACAAAAATGAAGGCACAATGTACCAAAACCTATGGGATACTTGGAAAGCAGTGCTAAAAGGAAAGTTCATAGCAGTAACTGCCTACGTAAAGAAAATGGAGAAATCTCACACTAGTGACTTAACAGTACACCTGAAAATTCTAGAACAAAAAGAAGCAGAGGCACCCAGGAGGAGTAGAAGACAAGAAATAATCAAATTGATGGCTGAACTCAGTGAAATGGAAACAAAAAACAGTACAAAGAATCAGTGAAACAAATTGCTGGTTCTTTGAGAAAACCAAGAGGATAGACAAATCCTTATCCAAATTCATTAAAAGGCAGAGAGGGGTCGTTCAAATTAACAAAATCAGAAAAGAAAAGATGGACATAACAACAGGCACTAAGAAAATCCAGAGAATCATTAGGTCATACTACCAAAACCTGTACTCCACAAAATTGGAAAATGAAAAATAAATGGACAATACTCTGGATAGGTATTAAACAAAATTAAAATTAAATCAAGACCAGGTGAACAATTTAAATAGACTTATAACCTTCAAGGAAATAGAAACAGTCATCAAAAGCCTCTCAACAAAAACATGTCCAATGCCAGGTGGTTGCTGTACAGAATTCTACCAGAACTTAAAGAAGAGCTAATACCTATACTTCTCAAAGTGTTCCACATAATAGAAACAGAATTAACACTGCTAAACTCTTTCTAATTGGCTACAGTTACCCCGATACTGAAACCACACAAAGACTTATCCAAGAAAGAGAAGTATAGTCCAAAGTCACTCATGAATAAAGATGCAAAAAATACTCAATAAAATACTAGCAAACTGAATCCAAGATCACATCAAAAACTCATCATCATGATCAATTCGGCTTCATTCCAGATGATGCAGGGATGAATCAACATATGAAAATTTATCAATGTAATCCATCATAGAAATAAACTGAAGAAAAGCCATATGATCATCTCATTAGATACTTAAAAAGCATTCAACAAATTCTAAAACCACTTCATGATAAAGGTCTTGGAGAGATCAGGGATACAAGGAACATATCTAAACATAATAAAAGCAATATACAGAAAATCAAGAGCCAACATCAAATTAAATGGAGAGAAATTAAGTGATCCCACTAAAATCAGGAAAAAGACAAAGCTGTCCACTCTCTCTGTATCTATTCAATATAGTTCTTGAAGGTCAGGCTATAACAATAAGGCAACAAAAGAAGATTAATTGGATTCAAATTGTATAGGAAGAAATGAAACTTTCACTATTTGCAGATGATATGATAGTATACATAAGTGACCCCAAAAACTCTACCAGAGAACTCATACAGCTGATAAATAACCTTCAGTGATGTGTCAGGAACTCAAAAAATTTAGTAGCCCTCCTATATACAAATGATAAAGAAATCAGAGAAACATCAGCCTTTACAATAGCCAGGAATAGCATAAAATATCTTGGGGTAACATTAACAAAAGAAATGAAAAACCTGTTTGACAAGAACTTGATGTCTTTGAAGAAAGAAATTGAAAAAGATACCAGAAAATGGAAGATCTCCCATGCTGTTGGATAGGTAGGCTCAACATCGTAAAAATGGCAATCCTATCAAAAGCTATCTATAGATTCAGTGCAATTCCCATCAAAATCCCAGCACAATCTTCACAGATTTGAAAGAATAATCAACTTCATATAAAATAACAATAACAACAACAAAAACCAGGATAGCCAAAACAATCCTGTATAATAAAGGAACTTTTGGAAGCATCACCATATATGACATCAAGCTTTATTACAGAGCTACAGTAATGAAGACAACTTTGTATTGGCATAAAAACAGACAGGCTAATCAATGAAATGAAATCAAAGACCTGGATCTTAATTCACACTCCTATGAACAACTGACTTTTGACAATGAAGCCAAAATTATACACTGGAAAAAAAGAAAGAAAGCATCTTCAACAAATAGTGCTGGTATAACTGAATATCAACATGTAGAAGAATGCAAATACATCTATATTTTTCTCCATGCACAAAACTCAAGTATTGTAACATGAGGGCCTGTTTGTTGGGGTTTCTGTCCTGTCCAGTTCCCATACCTGGTAGGGTCCCAAAGAAAATCACACAGAGGTCTACATAAGTTATAAACTAGACCAACTTTTTCATGACTATTCTATCTCCAATCTGTTCCTCTAAGGAACATTCATTTTTTTTCCAGGATAAATGTATTCCCAACTAAGTGAAAACATGCCTCCATCTGTCCTCCTCTCCCTTGCTGAGATAAGACATAAGGTCTAAAGGTTGTCTGGGCATGGTATCATCCCAAATATGATACACTGACATTTGAGAAAATAAAAGCAAGAAGATCATATTCTCTTTATTCCTACTTTCCCCAAAGCAGACCACAAAATCTGATAACATTCCACAATGTAGGGACAGTGATGTCCCTCCAGAGACACCCTTCTGTAAATAGGGAAAATGCTGTCTGTACCTCTGAAGAGCCATGTGGAGAATGTATTAAGCACACAGTCTTGCTAAGTCACCCTCAGTTTATTGTTCACAGGCATTTTCACTAACGACCTATGTATCACACTTAATATAACAATACAAAGGTTTCCTCGAGTCTCCCTTTCTGGAAGCATGGCTGTCGTTTACAGTATTCATTAAATATTCGTGTTCTGTGTGCTACTCTCTTGTTAATCCTTCCTCATGGATGCTTCGGTCATAATCAATGCAATAGCTGAAAAAAGGGTCATACTTTCTCTTATTCACAATTCTTAGCTCTATGTACATGTATGCCATGTGTGCTATGTGTGTATTTAGAAAAAATATTTTCATAGCCAGACACAATTAAATAAAGTTTTGTTTGACATACATTTCAACCTGTCCTCAAAATACTTGATATCTGAACTTGGTAACCTTAATAGAATATATTATCTCTAAATCTCATCCTTTGTGTACCTAAAACTACTTACTTATAACTTCATAATTTCCAAAAGCTTTCCAGTCTTTTTATTTCTAGAGCCATCCAGTCATTATCATCTTAATATAAGTAAGTCCTTTTTTACTAAAGACATTTCCATATAGTCTTATACGCACTGCTTTCTTTTTCTAATCCCTCTTCTATGATGGAATATCAACAATCAGCAATCCTGGTGGTTGTTTTCCTTTGTAAGCAGGCACAGCGGGTCATAGGAAGGTACCACTTCTTTGTCTTATGATAGTATTGAACAACAATGAAATAAAAGAAAGCTAAGTAGAAACTGTATGTAAGATAATGAAATAAATTAGTATTTCCTAGGTACAATGTGTTAAACTAAACCTTAGCAAAAACACAATGCAGTCTTCATATAATACATAGCACTGCTACAATAACTATGCTTTTGGATTTTAATGGCTGTATATAGGCAATACAAAGAAACAGCAAATACATCATCAAATTCATGAGTACAGAATCCAGTACAACAAATCTCAGAAATCCCCTTTAAAACTATTATGCTCCAGCTTACTATAGAAAGATCTTTACACAGAGTATCTCTCTAAGCTCCCCTTTGATAAGCATCTCATTTACTCTTTTTTACCACAGAAATGTGACCAATAGCAATATACACAAAAGGTGAATAAACATTTACACCCTAGCATCCTCATCTCCATCAGGACTTCTTGCCATACTACTTACCTTTGGGGTCTTTTGGAGGCAGTCCTCCCTCAGCTAAATTCTACCTTGTGTCACTTAATATCTTCAAAAAATTGGTAAATCTTTTATATCATCAATTCTGCTCTTCTAGATCATAGTTTAACAGTGCCGATCTACCCAGAATGTAAGATGCCATACACAGCCTCTTCAAATAATTTCCAAATGAATTTTACACCTAAATCTCAAACGAAAAGTGCAGAATTTCCAGATAATACTTGAGAACTTGGTCTTTCCAAATTTGGCAACCTGCCTATGCCTTAGAGGTGTTTCTCTTAGGTCCTGATGTATAAAGAAACAATATCTTTCTGTGAAATCAGGAATATGCTTCAGAGAGCTGGTAATGGTCTGGGGCCCGGTCCTTCGTGAAGAGGTTGCTTCAGGTCCTGAGAACCCAACTCTTTCATGACAAGAGGCTGAGATTATTGGCCCCAAAGCCACTGCAAACATATTTAATTATATTCTTGAGTTACCCTATGTTTGTTTTCTGCAAAATTGTCTGATTAGCCTCCTTCTGATTTTGCATACTTCCTTTTAAAACAGAACCCGTTGCTTTACATTAACAAGAAACTCGCCGTGGAATTTGGCACAAATTCCCAGCAAATCCTGGATAGGTCTGAGCTTAGAAGGGAAGCTAGTGCCAAAAACCATTGTGTT
>PVIU01030289.1:0-16304 GCA_004026605.1 Ondatra zibethicus | reverse complement strand
TATTATGTGTACAGTGTGTCTACACGTTAGAAGCTGCGTACATGTGTGCCTGCACGCCAGAAGAGGGCACCAGATCTCATTATAGATGGTTGTGAGCCATCATGTGGTTTCTGGGAATTGAACTCAGGATCTTTGCAAGAGCAGCCAGTGCTCTTAACCTCTGAGCCATCTCTCCAGGCCTGAGGACATGATTTTTTCAATTTACTGTGGGGAACAGATGATGCAGTACTGAGAGAATATGTGTTGCTGATGTTAGCACAGCATCATGGATTGCAATGATTCAGACCTACAGGAATGGCAAAGCCTTCCTTGGGTCAGGCTCAAGCAAATGGCAATGCTTCCCCTGACCAAACACAAATATTGACAGTGTATACAGAAAGCATCAACCACAGCTTCCTCCTCCTTGATGATGACAGCCTGAGACTGCTCCAGGACAGAGTCCTCCCACTGAGATAACTGACCCCTCTTCCTCATGCTGTGCATAATACATGAGTCTCCTGGCTGCAGAGAGGGAAACATCCCACCTGATCCGAACTTTGCTGTGTGTGTCTGTTGCTCCCACATCTCCCCAGTCAGGTTTCCAGGACCAAGCAATGCAGGATATGAGAATTTCCTGGGTGAAATTTTGACGTATCTAAAATCATTAAAATTGCTTACAATGAGCTGTTCTAAAACCGTGTTCATTTTAGCACGTGTTCTTATTTTAAAATTTCTTTAAAATGCATTTCTGTGTGTGTTTACATGTGTGCCACATGCAAATAGGGGCAAGAGGACAGTTTGCAGGCGTGTCTCCTTCCACCACGAGGGTCCGAGGGTTGGAACTCAGGTCACAAGCTTTGGTGGTGAGCACCTTTACCCACTGATCATCTCTCCAGCCCAATGACATTTTTAAATAATCTTCTGTAGCAAAATATAATATAGGAGAATGAGGAGATCTTTTGTAATCTATTTTAACTTTATTAAAACTGAAGTGTTTATCATTGACTGAATACAATTTTCACAGTTACTATGGGTGATTGATGACAACTGTTCAGACAACTTTTAGACTCAAATTACATAGTCTTGCTTTATGGCACTACCAAGCTGTCATCATTCGTGCGCAGATTATGAAAGCTATTAAATTGTCTCCAAGGAAGGCATGACACCTTTCAGCCTGCCTATAGAAAATGCATTTCAATCATCTCACTAGTACCAGCTGATTTCCTGAGCTCAGGGCTCCTCCCTTAATGGGCAAAATATTTTCGACCTAAAAATATATTGGACCTACAGTCTCATTCTGCTTGCCACCCAACTAGTATATGCAATACTCGGTTACAGAAATAATACTCGTGTGGTAGTGTGAAAGAAAATGGCCCTCATAGACTCCTAGGGAGTTGCACTATTAGGTGTGACCTTTTTGGAGTAGGTGTGGCCTTGTAGGAAATGCGTCACTGGGGGATGGGCTTTGAGGTTTCAGAAGCTCAAACTAGTAGCTCACTCTTCCTGATGCCTGAAGATCCAGATTTAGAACTCTCAGATTCTCTCCATCACCACGCCTGCCAGCAGTCTGTCATACTCCCCACCTTGTTGATAACGTTCGAAACCTCAGAAACTGTAAGTCAGCCCCCATTAAGTGTTTTCCTTTATAAGAGTGCCATGGGCGTAGTCATAATGTCTCTTCACAGAAACAGAACCCTAAGGCAACTTGTCAAGTCATATTTGAAAAGCTAAGAGGTTTGTTTATTCTTTCTCTTTTCATTTTCTTCTTCTTTTTTTTTTTTTGTATTTCAAGACAAGATTTCTCTGTGTAGCCTTGACTGTCCTGGACCTTGCTCTGTAGACCAGGCTGGCCTCCACCTCACAGAGGTCTGCCTGCCTCTGCCACCAAACTGCAAATACTGGGATTAAAGGCATGTGCCACTGCAGGTGGTTTGTTCCTTCTTTAACACTGAAGGTTCTTATCCTGCTGTTCGTGTACCTTCCTTAAATTTGTGTATGCATATAAAACTCTTATTAAAGCCTTAGTAGTACTTCATGAGAATTTGGGATTGGTTCTAACTCAGATAATATACCCCCTTTATTTCAAGGTTTATTCAAGTCAAACCATCAGACAATTACACTTTTATTCAGTATTATTTTTGCTGTTTAAGTTTGCTTATATTTAGTTTGATTGTGCCTATATCATTTTGCACAGAGAAAGATGTGTCATAATCATCAAAATACTCGAGAACAATGTTTTTCACAATGTTTTCACAATAGCCAATCAGGAAATCTATAGGGCAGATTTCTATTGGTTCTTTACCCTGGAAAAGTGTGGAGATTTCCTAAACATCTGTTTGGTTCTTCTTGTAAATATGAAAATCTTCAAACTGCTTTGAGTTCCTCTCACTTTGGAACTTAGAAACCTCACCAAGTTTACAGGTCTTTTGTCAAAGATACAGGCTGGGAGTGGGGTGGGTAGGGGTGGGGTGGGCAGTGGTGGGAGTGGGCAGAGGCTAGCATTAGGTATCTTCCTCTACTACTCATTTTCTGAGATCAGGCTTCTCACTGAGTCTCACTCACCAATTCTATTAGGCTGGTTGTCCAGGAAGCGCCAGGGGTCTTCCTGTCTCCTCTTTCCCAGTGCTGGGCTTACAGACACATGCTCCTCTGCCTGAGTATCTAACCTTAACCCTACGTTTGTGCCACAAGCACTTTACCAACTGGAGCCACCTTTCAAGTCCCCGAAGCACTGACTTGGAGCATAGGATGAAGTCATTACTATAGAAGCGCTGACTTGGAGCATAGGATGAAGTCATTACTATAGACCATGCTTGTGTACTGGTGGTTTCCTGAAACCATTCCTCGCCACGACAATTTCCTCATCCACTGTGTGCCATGCTTGGGTTTGGCACATTCCTTTAAAGCTGCGTACTGCTGATGGATATGGGTGTGAGTTGTAAATAATATAAAAATGACTGTGAGTAGGAAATGTGACTGACATAATACCTCAGCAAAAATTCCATCATGCTGTGCTTTGCTAAATTGTAGCTTCTTCACTTTTGTTTGTCGTTCCTTTTTGAATGTTGTGATGATGTGAATTATACCACAGGGCTGGAGAGATGTCTCAGAGGTTGAGAGCACTGACTGCATTCCCAGAAGATTTGGGTTCAATTCTTGGCACCCACATGGTAAGTCCCAACTGTCTGTAACCCCCATGCCAGGGGATCCAATGTGCTCTTCTAGCCTCTGCAGGCACTGCCTACCCATAGTGCGCGTGCGCACGCGCACACACACACACACACACACACACACACACACACACACACACACACACAGGAAACATGTCTATACACTTAAAAAAGAATTGTACCATAAAGGTTTTAGTCTTCATATATAGAAAAATGTTTAATATATAAGATGGATTAGTATTGAAATGTAATTTCAGAAAGCAAACAACATTATATCAATATTAATATCACTTTTAGATACTGGCATTAGTTGGGGCACAATTTTAAAGTCAATATTAGGGCACCAGACACTTTATAAAATTAATACAACTTCACTCCACTGATTAGTTTTAAAAAATTATATTTTCATGTGAAGTAGTATTTCCAAACAAAGACAACTTGACAAAATGTTTTTAAATAACAAATTATTGACAAATTACTTAAATATATGCAAATAATCTAATCACTATCAATAAAACAATTATATAGCTAGAGAAAGAAAACCACCAGATTAAGAAACTGGAAACCAGATTTTTAATTACAACAGGAGATTTGATTTGGCAAGTACTAACAGGATTCTGCTCTCAGTTGGCATCTTGCTTGAGGCATTTTTTGTGTTTTCCTTCCTAAACATATTTTATAATCTAGTTCTATAGTATCGAGGGAAATTAATATTTCTTAATATAAGATTCCATTCTTCTATGCAACCCAACTGAAAATGTCTTGTTTAAAAGGCTGCAACAAGCCTGGTATTTAAGTCTTACAATATGAATAAAGAGCTATATGACTTTCTTATGGGGGAGCAATAAGATGATTTTTAATGATCTAGCAATATTTATATTCCAAGATCATTTATAATCAATCACTCTCATGATTTCTAAATAATGTAAAAATTATTTATTTTAATTAGAAAATTATAATTTTCTTATTATTTTTATAATTATTATAAGAAAATAAACAAGATAAATTTGCTAGCTAGATAAACCTGAAATAATCAGAAGCACTAAATATCAAATTTTTAATAATGCCACTTCGCTACTTCAAATCACCTCTTGTCATTTTCTGTGGAAAATTATAGTTGGAAGACATCACCTGTCATCTGCCCATTCCGTGAGACCTTGAAAGCAAACAGTCTATGTACATGTTCCAGAAGTCTTGGGCTATGTTTAAGAAGATACTGTAATGCCCAGGCTGCTGAGATTTTTGCAAGAACAAAATGAAATTCCAGAAGGCATTCACGCTGTGCTCTATCTTGAGTTCCTTGAGGTGTATGAGTGTCAGAGAGCATGTGTTCCAGCACTGAAGATCCACATTGTCTGTGATGCCCGTGCTGATGCTAACAGGCACGCCCTTTTGAAACTCAAAGTCAGCGAGATTGAACAGCATGATGCAGCCCAGGGGAAGGTAGACCCATCTCCTTGCGGCAGAACCCATCCTATATAGAGGAAAAGTTTAAAAACACACACAAAAAAGAAAAATGGTATAGTGAATGTGTATTTGTTGGTTTTCCTCTGAGCTGACAACTCTCAGACCTTCCTTTGAAGGGATATTAGAATTCTGGCTTGACAACCAAAGAATCTCTGGGAGTTCCTGAAATCTAGTGTATGTTTGTGCAGATGTGATGTGTATTTCATCACAGACCCTTACAGCTGCATGAAACCTTAAAAACTTGCCTTCCCATTATTTTGAGTGAGGTAACCCAGACACAGAAAGACAATTATCACATGTACTCACTCACAGGTGATTAATAAACATAAAGCAAAGAAAACCAGCCTACAAACCACAATCCCAGAGATCTTAAACAACAATGAGGACACTAAGAGAGAGTTACATAGATATAATCGACATGGGAAGTAGAAAGTATAAAAAGACATGATCCCCTGAGTAAATTGGGAGCATGGGGACCTTGGGGGAGGGTTGAAGGAGGGAGGGGAGAGGCAGGGAGGGGAGCAGAGAAAAATGTAGAGCTCAATAAATATCATGGAAAAAAAACCTTTAAAAAGAAACTCGCATTCCCTCTCCCCCGTACAGATTAGTACACTCTTCAGTGATGTGCTCTCCTGTCTCGCTGTCCAAGAGGACTGAAGTGCAACTCATTCATATGTAGTTATGAGAGTTTTGTTGGGTTTTAATTGAATTATTAGAAATTTACTTACCTAATGACATCAATACCTCAAATATTCCTGTTTGTTTTGTTTTCCACTGAAAAATATTTGTTGAGCCCTCCTGTCTTGTGGATCCTGGGTTTTCTTAGGTTGTTTGGGACTAGTTTAGAGATGAAGATATATCCATAAAATGAGCAGAAAAATAAGGTGGGTACAAGCTAGTATGAAATGGTACAGGGTCAATTACTGGCCAGCAAATATTGCATTGTTCTAGTGGCTTCTCTGCAAAGTTTCCCTGTCAGTTGGTTCCTCAGCAAATCGACCTAGAACACATGGGTAAAGATCAAGGACTGATTTGCCAATAGATTGCCACATAGGTGTTCATCCAGACTGTGGGTTCTCTAAATGGTCCTATACACTCCGCCACCTCAACAGTCATCTCAGACAGATGTGGTGAAGAACCTGGAGCCCATAACCCAAGACATCTCCTTTCTGCATACTGCCTTTCTCCTCCCCTTGTTAAAAGAAACTAATTTTTCTTAAGAAAGAAAAATTTAGAGACCTAAGCCAAGACTCCTGTGGGTCAGGGCGTGAGCCTAGGACCCCCAGGAACTAGGCCTGAGCCAGGACCTCTGCCAGTCTGGGCATGAATCTGGGACCTCCAAGGGAGTAAGCAGGAACCAGAGATCTCTGTGGGGCTAGGTGTGACTCTGGGAACTCAGAAGGAGTAGGCCTGAGCCAGGACCTCTGTGGGTCCAGACATTGGTCTGGGATATTAAAGGGAATAGGCAGGAACCTGGAACCTCTGCGGTTCTGGGCACACCTGAGCCTTGGATCTCCAAGGCAGTAGAACAGAGCCAGAAACTTTTGCAGGACCAACTCCAAGCCAGGGACTTCTGCAGGAAGGGATCCAGACTAGGATTTACAGGAACAGGTCAAAGCCAGTAACCTAGGCCAAAGTAGCCCTGAGACAGCAAACTCCAAGAGAGCAGAGCAAAGCACAGGAGCGCTGAGCTATCTCCAAGAACACAGAGTGACCAATGGGGTAACTAGAACTGTGGCACTGACTGTACCACGAGGAACAACCATCTGGCACCTAGAAGATTATTCAACAGAATCTCAGACAGCCCCAACCACATCTATTAAAGGAAAAGATTAATAGAAAAGGTAAGAACACATGCAACACTACGAAGAGCAACACAACACCAGTATAACCTAAAGACCCTACAACAGCAAGACGTGAACAACCAAATATAGATGAAGCAGAAGAAAATGACCTAAAAAATAACTTCAAGAGAATGTTTGAAACTCTAAAAGAGGAAATGAGAAATTCCCTTAAAAAAATAGAGGAAAAGACAAACCAAAAACTGGAAGACATCAGCAAATCCCTTAAAGAAAACCAAGAAAAAGAAATCAAACACATGAATGAAACAATCCAAGATTTGAAAACAGAAATAGAGACAATAAAGAAAACAGAACCTGAGGGAATTATAAAAAGAGAAATCATGAGAAAATAATCAGGAACCACAAACGCAATCATGAATAGCAGAATACAAGAGATGGAAGAGAGAATCTAAAGCGCTGAAGATACAATAGAGGAAAGACTCATCAGTTAAAGAAAACATTAAATCTAACAAAAGCATAACCCAAAATAGCCAGGAAATACGGGATACCATGAAAAGGCCAAATCTAAGAATAATAGGTATAGAAGAAGAAGTTCAACTCAAAAGCACAGAAAAGATATTTAACAAAATCATAGAAGAAAACTTTCCCAACCTAAAGAATAATATGCCTGTGAAAATACAAGAAGCTTACAGAACACCAAATAGACTGGATCCAAAAAAAAGTCCCCTTGCCACATAATAATCAAAACACTAAACATACAGAGTAAAGAAAGAATATTAAGAGCTGCAAAGGAAAAAGACCAAGTAACATATAAAGGTAGACCTATCAGAATTACACCTGACTTCTCAGTGGAGACAATGAAAGCCAGAAGGTCCTGGTCAAGCAGTATGCAGACATTAAGAGACCACGGATGCCAGCCCAGATTACTATACCCAGCAAAACTTTCAATCACCATAGAAGGACAAAACAAGATATTCCATGACAAAACTAGATTTCACCAATACCTAGCCACAAACCTAGCCCTACGCAAAATACTAGAAGGAAAACTCCAACCCAAGGAAGATGGCTACACCAACAAAAACACAGACAATTGATGGTCTCATAGCAGAAAATCTGAAAGAAGGGAAAAGCATACAAATTAACATCACCAACAATGAAAACTAAATTAAGAGGAGACAGCAATCACTGGTCATTAATATCCCTTAATGTAAATGGGTTCAACTCACATATAAAAAGGCACAGGCTAACAGACTGGATACGAAAACAGAATCTAATCTTCTTCTGCATACAAGAAACATCTCAACCTCAAAGACAGACATCGTCTCATAGTAAAGGGTTGGAAAAAATATACCAATCAAATGGACCTAAGAAACAAGCGGGTGTAGCTAATCCTAATAGCTAACAAAATAGACTTCAAGCTAAAATCAGTCAAAAGAGACAAAGAAGGTCATTTCAAATTAGTCACAGGAAAAATCCATCAAGAGGAAATCTCAATACTGAACATCTATGCCCCAATGTAAAATAAATACTTCTAAAGCTAAATCATATATTAAACCCCACACACTAACAGTGGGAGACTTCAACACTCCCCTCTCACCACTGGACAGGTCAATCAGACAAAAAACGAACAGAGAAATAAGAGAACTAACAGATGTTATGATTCAAATGGACTAAACAGACATCTATAGAATATCCTATCCAAACAAAAGAATGTACCTTCTTCTCAGCACGTCATAGAACCTTCTTAAAAATTGACCACATACTCGGTAACAAAACAAACCTCAATAAACAAAAAAAACTGGAATAACCCAATGTACCTTATCAGATCACCATGGTTTAAAACTGTAGGTTTTCTGGAACACATGGAAATTAAACAATTCTCACCTGAATCATCAATGGGTCAAGGAAGAAATAAAGGGAGAAATAAAAGACTTCCTAAAATTCACTAAATGCCTACATAAAGAAGCTAGAAAAATCCCACACTAGTCAATTAACAGAACAATTGAAAACTTTAGAACAAAAAGAAGCAAACTCATCCAAGAGAACTAGACGGCAGGAAATAAAGTGAGAGCTGAAATCAACAAAATAGAAACAAAGAAAACAATACAAAGAATCAATGAGACAAAGAGTTGGTTTTCCCAGAAAAATCAACAAAACAGACAAACCTTTATCCAAATTAACCAAAAGGAAGAGAGAGAATATCCAAATTAACAAAAAAAGAAATGAAAAGGGGGACATAACAACAGACATGGAGGAAATACAGAGAATCATCAGGTCATATTTCAAAAACTTGTACTCCACAATATTGGAAAACTTAAAGGAAATGGACAATTTTTTGGATAAATGTCACTTACCAAAATTAAATCAAGATCAGATAAGCAAATAAAACAGACCTATAACGGCTGAAGAAATAGAAAGTCATCAGAAGTCTCCCAACCAAAAAGAGCCCAGGACCAGATGGTTTCAGCTCAGAATTCTACAAGACTTTCAAAGAGGAACTAATACCAATACTCCTCAAATTATTCCAGACAAGAGAAACAGAGGGAATATTGCCAAACTCTTTTGATGAGGCTACAATTACCCTGATACCCAAACCAGAGAAAGACATTACTAAGAAGGAGAATTACAAACCAATCTCACTCATGAACACTGATGCAAAAATACTAAATACTGGCAAATCAAATGCAAGAACACATCAGAACCATTATTGACCATGATCAAGTCGGCTTCATCCCATAGATGCAGGAAGGTTCAACACACGAAAATCTGTCAACGTAATCCACCATATAAACAAACTGAAAAATACAAACCACATGATCATCTCATTAGTTTGGCTCCCAACTGGTGCTCTGTGGCACCCAGGGTACACGGCCTAAGGAGTTCTGACAAGGAGCTGAGGGTTGTCTGTCAGTTCATTGCACATGTCAGGTGACAGCAAGGAGGAGCTTTCAGAGGCCCTGAGCATCCTCCCGTAGTGACCTTCCAAGGAGAAGCAGTTATGAGAGGAAAGCCTGCGAGGCTCTTCTTGCTGCTCTCACACGGCCATTCCACTGAGGCAAGTTGTCTGTAGCACCCTGGCTGAAGCACGGGTGAAGAGCACGGATCCTGTCAGGTCCGATGTCCCAACATGAACTACATTTCCCTCTCAGGACCCACATCGAGGAGTGGGAATAATTGAGACACAGTTCACACAGCAATATCTGAAGGGAGTCTCAGGCTTCATTCAAATCCTGAAGATCACCCGCATTTATTATCCGAACACCTTTTATCCCCCAAGGTAAACTAAGGTGGAAGTTAATTAACATTCTGTAGTCCTGGCAGCCGGACTACAGTCAGGTCTGCAGGGGTAGCAGGACTACAGTCATGTCTGCAGCTCGGGCACTAGCTTGGAATTCACAACTCTTCCCAGGCGATCTACAAAAGAAAAGGAACAACATATCCTGAGCTTTTGTTAGGGTAGTGACAGCCTGTCTGGCAGGGATACCAACCACCAACTTGGCTGTCACACCATGTAGAAATAGGGGCCTACAGGATCCCCAGATTTCTCCCATTTAAAAAATAACCAGTGATCTGAAAAGACAGGACCTCCACCCAGGTGGCCCTTTGCCAAGTCCCATCTTCAGAGGAATTCTAGGTCTAGGCATTGAAAGAAATGACCTGTGTCACAATGCAGCGGCAGGCCGAGGAAGAGAGAGGCTGGCACCCATTTACCTCCATACTAGAGATGGTGGTGATGATGCAGATGAGGATGTCTGACCTAGCGATGATGGCCTCCTGTCCTGCACACAGAGACCGTGGCCTGCCAGGGGTCCACATGCACCAGGAGGCTGAGGGAGAAGTGAGAGGGTGGAAAACCACGGGATGAGAAGGACGGTGAGCCCCACGAACCCTGAACATAAGCCAGCCCACACACTCCTGAGGCCCTGACAATAAACAGGTAGATCCTGAAGGAAGATGAGGGCACAAAGGAAGAATTATCCACACAGAGAGTCACAGGGGACAGAGTGCTCAGAAGGGGAGGACAGCAGAGACCGCACAGGTGGCGCGAGAATATAGGCCGTTCCCATGTTCCTGGATTAGCAAGGCTTACCATAGGACCAGGCAATGGCCCTTCAGAGAAGACAAGGTAACTGAAGATGGAAGCAGAGAACACTGTCCTCCAAGCTAAAGGATGATCACAAGGTCTTCGCTGGTGAGAGACACAGCTGATGCAAATCCAGGTGTCCTGTCTGGTGCAGGCTCTTGGCATCGGGGAAGTCTAGCTGATCAGTGTACTATTTCAGTAGGCTGTTTGACCGCACAAAACATCTCCTATGGAGAAGGGAGCTGGGACCCACAAGTTAAAGAGCATGGATCACTTTAATGAAGGGGAAGGCAGCTCTGAAAACTGAGAATGATGTGGGAATGTTCATGGGGAAGAGTTCATAATGCCCCCCCACACCTCAATGTTCAAAGAATGAAGAGGAACAAACAGGTCCAACCAGAAGGATCCATCACTGGGCTCCTCCTCAGGCTCTCTCAGGGAAGCCACTCTGTTAAACACAGGCTGGGTTTGTGTATTTGAAGCCCTTGGGAAGCAACACAGTCTTGACAGGCAAGCTCCGATTGCCCTGCTCAGTGTCCAGCAGTACCTGGTGTTCTGAGCGGAAGATGCTGTCTCCCATGTCAGAGTCAGGTCTAGGTGGCAGGGGCGTTTCCTCTTCCAACGTGCTGCGGCAGACACATGGGGCAGACTTGTCAGCAGGACATGGCTTGAAGTGGGGCTCTTCTTCTGGGGACACCATAGAGACATGGGGACCCTTCTGGTCATCTTCTGCCCTGATAGTGTTGGGACATTAGGCGTGTCCTCTTCTGAAGACTGGGTGTGGAAAAGGCCAAAGGTGGGCTCACTGGCTCTTCTTCTCAGGTGACGACCAGATGTTAAGGGAGGTACCAGAGATGGCGGAGGTGCAGGGCCAGGGTTTACTGGCTTGACTGAGGTGGTGGAGTCAAGATCCTTGTATTCCTGGTTCTTGTTGTAATAGGTACGTCCTCGTTATCTCATTATATTTTCTTTTACATAGGGAGAAAATGATCTCTTTGATGGCAGACCCATAGGAAAGGAGCTCTTTCACAATTTCACGATCTGTGTAGGGCTTACTAGGGATGTTTCCTTCAGGGTTCTTGACCCATGGATGTTGCTGAATGTCTTCAATGTTGGGCCTCCTCTCTGGGGCAACACTGAGCATTTGAGAAAGGAGATCATCAAGTTTTTTTAGAGGTGTAAGCTGGGATGTAATAGCTGCCTTTTGTTATATTCTTCTTGATATCTTTCAGGGTCCTTCCTTTGAAGCGGTGGTTCCCCATGGTGGTAAAACAGAGCACAATACCCAGACTCCAGATATCTGCCTTCCTCTCATCATACCCTTTCCTCAGAACCAGTTCTGGGGCATTGTAGATCTCAGTCCCACAGCGCCCTTGCAGCACAGTGCCATCTCCACACCTGGTGGCGAGGCCAAAGTCTCCCAGCTTCACATTGCCCTCTGCATCGAGCAGGATGTTGTCGGGCTTTAGGTCTTGAAGGACAATATCATGGCCATGGCAGCACTTTAAGGCTGACCCTAGCTGCCTGATTATTTTCTGTATATTTTCTCCATGCAGACTGCCTTCTTCCAATATTTGCTCCCTCAGATTTCCTCCCGGCGCATACTCCATCGCTATAAAAGTATAACTTTCTGTACTTAAAATCCGGAAGAGATGAATGATGTGTGGGTGTTTAATTGTTTTTAGGACTGCTACTTCAATCATGACTAGGCGAAATTCATTGTCATTTTCCACCATTTTTATTGCCACCAGCATGTAAACGTGCCGATGGCAAGCCAGTGCCACAGTGCCAAATCCGCCCTGGCCGGTGGTGCACCCACAACACATTAAATTGCCTGTCTAAGGTCCTTCCTTATTCCTGGGAAAAGCAGGCCATGAGGCTTGTTACCGGCCTCCTATCCAGAAACAGTTGTGCCAAAACCTGAAACCAACAATTAGAATGAAGATATCAATGAAGGAGTCCCACAGGTCACCGGAATTAGCGCCCTGGTCTGTTGGGACAGAAACGTAGCCCAGCCTACAACCTTATATACAGGATACTCGTTCTTCAATCTCAGTGACTACTTTTGAGGTCAAAGCTTGAAATGTTCCAATCACAGCAGGCTATAGCCTAGAGTGACTGTCTCCATGTTGGGCTACAGGTACCTTTCCCCTGCTTATGAAAATTCAACTAGTATCCCCCAGCTACTGCTTCAGTGGATCAAAGAGACAGATGCTTACTTGTTTAGAACTTCCAACCAGCACAGTGGCAGTGGCCTCAAACCATGCCTGGCCTTTTAAGAATGAGTTACAGTTTGAACAGGTGTCCTACAAAGAGAGTCATTAGCAGATTCTGTCAAAGCCATGTTTACAGCCTTTCATTCTTGGGGCCAGGAGGAATAAAGGCAGAGAGATAATAGGGCATGGGGAGCTCTTGGTCACACTGGTCACACTCTATCCTGAACCTCTTAGTTTAGACCTTGTCCAAGGGCTTGCTTCTGGTGTGCACAAAAGGGCCACTTTAAGAAGTGTGAAAGCTCAGAAAGAGGCAGCCTCCTGAGGTCTCTTGAGCATGGGGTTTCCATCCTCTTTAGGAAGCAGTAATTGTTGGGGGAGGGGAACCTAGGCTGTTTTTGTGTCTGTTCACCTCATGGTTTCTTGGGCAACCACTGTGGCGAATAAGCTCCTTATTGACTGGAAATCTCACTCCAGAATATAGTGAACCTATTCTTGTCCTGGAGAACCACTACATCTGAGTTCTGCTCTGTTCCCTTCAGGGAACATCTTAGCAAAGCTATCTGCTTGTTCTCCAACCCAAGATGTTTCTTCTTTAGCTAACACTCTGCTAAAGAGGAAGCCACTGTAGGAATGTAGCAACCTCCTCCACATCAGGTGAAAACTTGTTGCTTTTCTGCCCAGCCTTGCTCAGCCCAGGTTAATGAGCATACTAGCAAGGTTCTTCTGTTCTGCTTCACCTTGCTGAGGCCCCCAAGAGAGCATCTCAGCAAGGTTTTTCAGCTCAGTCCCCTATTGAACTTCCCAGCCAGGTTCTCCTAGTCTGTACCAGCAAACGAAGGTCATCACCCAAGACTCTTTTGAGAAAGAGATTTCTTTGAGAAGAAGGAGTCCAGGAGAGTGGCTGCCTGTGCCAGGGAGGGATTAATGGTAGCCTATAACTGAATGGGCCAAGAGGCTTATCTAGGGCTTTTTAGAGGTGGGGTTTTCCTAGGGAGAAGGGGGATTGGTTAGTTTTTCCCTGCTCAGGGATTGGTCAGTTTAGTTGGTCAGGGACAGAGATGGCTCTGACTCAATGGCCCAACTATGTTTATTTCTCTGGTCCTTTTTGACTCTAATCTTAGGACCAGAGTATATTTCTTTCACTGGTTCTGATTCTAGGGACAAAGTATGTTTCTTTAACACTAGTTTTAGTGTTGGGATGTTTCTTTGTCCTGGGTTAAGGAATAAAGATGTTTCTTACCTTTCTCAGGCCTCCCTCAAATACAGGGTATACTGCCTTCAATGATTCTGGCTTTAGAGTCAGGCTGCTCAGTGGATGGGCTCGTTTCCTGCCCAGGGATTGGTTGTTTCAGTTTGGCAGTTGGGAAGGTGGACAGTTGGGGAGTTGGTTGGATTGGTTTCAGTTTGGCAGTTGGCAAGGTGGACAGCTGGGCAGTTGGTCAGAGACAGAGATGATTCTGACTTCATGGCCAAACTATCTTTCACTAGTCCTTTTTAACTTAAAATAGAAGACTCACTTTGTAAGAATCTAATCTTCAAAGTTTAGACTGTCTCATATAGTTCATGTTTCATGGAACCATCCTTTCATAGACCAGAACTGATTTAGAGGGGAATCACATGCCTTTCGATCTGTAATGAGGTCTGGTGCCCTCTTCTGGCCTGCAGATATACACACAGACAGAATATTGTATACATAATAAATAAATAAATATTAAAAAAGAAAGTAGTCTGATATGCAATTACCACACATATAAATAAGGACTCCAAATGTCAAGCATTTAAAGAGGCCACGAGTAAAACCTCTCCTATCCAATGAACAAAACCAAGAATAATGCAAGAGCGTGGGGGGGGGTTCCCTCTTAAGATTAAAGATCGGGTCTTTCATTTGCCTTTCTTCACACAACCTTATTATACTGTCCTGTATAAATTAAGACACTAGAACAAACTGAGATGCAGGCAACCCTTAGCATTAGCTTTGCTCTGCGACCTCAGATGCACGAACGGATGGAAACAGCCTTACGGGACAACCGTTTCCTTATTATCACTTCTCTACTTAGAGTGCACACTCAAAACCACCATGGTGACTGGGAAATACAGACGGCTAGTACAGACACTCCATGGAGACACTGAATTTAATGAGATAATGTTAGTGCATTTTTCAACAACAGAACAGAAGTGCAAAGGGCTGCCAACTGCCTGGGTCACTGGAGGGAACCCTGGTCTGTAATGGAAAATGTGGATGCTGCAGCTGAACAGTGCTCGCCACCCCGCCTCCCACAAGGCAGGACCTTAACAGCTCTACTTCATTGTTTGCACAGCAGTAACAAATATCAAAAACACTGAAGGCTTACTCTTTAGCTTTGGGCCTTTATTACCTAAGTTTAAAACCAATAAACCCATCGTAAGATTGATTCTATTATACACTCCATTAGGACATGAAGAATGTAAAGGGTGGAGCAATAACAAAACTTATCTAAGATTCTGTAGCTACTGGCAGAACTAGAATTAAAATAAAGTGATGAGAACTGAGCATCTCTTTCCTTTATTACTACTACTCTAGGGAAACAGCCCCATGGATTGAAGTTCCACCCAAATGGGGACACGGTCAACTGTGCTTAGCTCTATCTTAAGCTGAAATCTCGTTCCTAGAAGTAGGGATAGGTGTTGAGACTGTATTATTATACACGACATGAGTATCCCGGAATGTACAACCCAGGGATGCAGCCAGAGCTCCACTGACTTCCCTGAAGACTCGCTTTCATTCTCCATAAGGACTATCTGTGTAAGGCTGACAGCCCCATGCCTCCTGAGAAAATAGCTAACACACACAACTCACCAGAAGAACGGCTTATCTGGACTCATGGTTTCAGTCCATGGTCACCTAACTCCATTGCTTTTAGTTGGGATGACCCAGTACCAATCGACAGGAGCATACAGGAGGCCTGGTTACCCATAGCATCTGGGATGGGGGCAGTAGATGGAAGGGAGGAAGAAAGAAAGAAAGTGGGGGGGAGACAGAGAACTGAGAGGCAAGAGAAACCAAGAAGTAGATGGGGTGGTCCAAATAATACCACTTAAGGGCACATGCCCAGTGACCCAGTTTCCCTCCGAGTCCTACTTTATGAGGCATGGATAGCATCCAAGCCTTTAACACATGGTCTTAGTCAGGCAGTCACTGAAGATCAGGACCATACCACCATTAACTGCTGAAAGCCATAATTAAGGATGGCTGCAGTACTCTGTGCACCCATGGATATTCAAATGAGAGAGGAAGGAGCCAATCAGAATTCTGTGACGCCAGTCCTTTTGTTTTCCCTTGAGCCCCAGAACAAGCTCTATCTCTGCAGTTTTATCCCTTCACTGAGGCAATTCACAGTAAACAGATAACTGCAAGGAAGCTCTAACTGCTAGACAAAGGATGGCCCCAAGTACCAGACATGGAAACACGCTGACAAAGAGGCTTGGTTGGGGGGATCTTTCATTCAACAGAAAGGAAGCAATGCCAAGAGGACATGACCCCAGAATGGGTATGTGAGGACTCTCATTGCAAGCCCATACCTTCCTCCTCTTGCTCCAGAATTAGCAC